>WTXI01000196.1:0-70534 GCA_022376515.1 Lactifluus volemus
GGAGACTAAGTCATGTTTACCTGCAGCCGATTCGGCTGGTAAGCCGGGGTAATGGGATATTCGCGCAGGGCGGTGTGGTATTCCTGTATTCGTAGGCGCTGGAAGACGTGGAATTAAAGGTGGTGATGTGGACAAGGCACAAGGAATCGATCTACCGCCACCGCCTGCCCCACTAAGAAAACCGAGAGAACGTGCTAGTGGTACAAGGAGATATAGTATGGTGATACAGTATAGTATCCCACCATGGTACGGCACTATGATGATATCATTCTGTCTCTATGCCTCGCAACTGTCACCCCATTTCACTATATTGTTACAGTATTATTCCCTGGCGTGTGGCTTGTGATTTTGGCCACACAGTTCATCGTGCTCTCAACCTCTGCAAGACCGGGCCCGATACGGCGCAGCTAACCAATTTCGAATTCTTCAGCAGCGCGTTCAAGTAGTTACGGTCAGCATCGAGGGCTGGTCCGTCGTTGGACGTACATTGGGAGAAGTGCAAGGGTTCCGGGGTGAGCTCATTTTGTGTTCTTCACTAGTTACTAGTTACCGCTCGCTCCCCCTCCCCGCCCTTTGCTTGAGATCCTTCCTGTTTTTAGCAGTCGTTCCACTCGCCAACGTCTATTTGTGAGTCTCTACAGTACATCAAGAATTCATTGGGCCACCCCGACGCGAGCCCTACACTTGCTCCGGGTCGATGATGTCCACCTGGCACGTATCAAACCACTAGTAACTCTACCTGAAGACTCATTCCTCTGCAGCCCTTCGCAAAATAAATCATTCCTGTCTCTCTCTTCGTCTGCGCCATTCCCTCTGCGATCCATGCCATCGCCCGTCGACGATCTTCCTCCACGCACGCTTTGCTCCCCAAGTTCGAGTTCGCAACACCAGCTGACCCCCGATAACAGGAGTGGCAGGACTCTCGTGGACCTTTCGGCATCGATACACACCACTCACGCTGGTTCCAAATCGGCTACCAACATCCTGTCGTCGAAGCGAGACCGATACGTGTTCACCGAGGACTGTACCCATATGCGGCATCTCCGACTCGCCGCTAGAGTCCATGGGGTCCATACAGCGAATAGCTCACTCTCCCGAATCCTTGAACGCGGTCGGTGGGTTCCTCTGAGTTCGAACTTTGGATCTGATTCGTTCCCCTAGTCATGTTGACTTGCTATTTCGTAACTCAACACACCGTTGGCTCTGTTATATCAACATGCCGGTGAGCCAGTTGTGTTCTTGACCACCGCTCGAAGGAATTGCGCTCTCATCCGAGGGAGGCCGCTCTACCCAGAGGAAAATTAACCAAAGCGGACGCTGGCGTGTTCGAAACAGCGGTGAGTCTTTCTTTCTTCCCTCACCCCTTGTCTGACCCCTTTATTGAGCTGAGCGTGGCGATTACGAAGCTTTTCTCTGGCCAGTTTATAGAAGTAGATGAAGAAGTCGCGTTCCTATCGCGGTTTCCCTCATGTCCACGCCCTCTTCACCCTCGATCCGTTCGTGGTCACTTATCTAGTGGCACTTCTCGACGATGTCTCCGTCTGCAGAGGGTAGTAAGGTGGTCTCCACCCGCTCGGGCGCTGATCGGCCCGGTCATGCCACTGGATAGTGGGACGCCTTGTGAACTCGCTGTTTTTTGTCCGTGTCTGGCATCCTTATGCCTTTCTCACTCTTATCATTGCCTCCCCACTAAAAATGGGCCATCACGAATCACAGATGTCCACTGCTTGGTATTCAATACCTCTTGCGCCGCTTCGAAAGCCTTGCGTTACAAGAGCAGGGACTGACTACAGACACCCTCGTAGGTTTCTCACTTCTCTGCTCGTCTCTTATTTGTTTGGCTGACGGACTGCGGGAATTAGATTTCCCCTGAGCTGACTCGGACTACGTACACTCGCGACACTGCATTTGAGATGTGGCGACAAGGCCAATTGAAGTCTTTCGTGGAAATTCAACAGGCCACCTACGCTCGTTCATAGACACTGTTCTTACCTGGACGCGAACTGCAAGTGTTGAGGCCTGATAGCTACTCTGACATTGGGTTCTTCTGAGTTCCTCATAGACCATGATGTATGTACAACTGGGGTAACGAGCTGATGGAATTTGCGACTTTAGCAAGAACCCAATGGCTTATGAACATATAACTGATCCCTAGTCACAAAAAATGATGGGATGAGCAGCGTGACCAGCCAGGACAGCTTGACTTTGTGGAATGGAGTCATTAGATGGGACGTGTCCGACACTTAGATGATTTATGAGACTGACTATTCTCCTCGGCGGGAACTGAAAGTGCCGCCGCTGGCTGGTGCGACACCTAGCGAATCTTCTGTATCGCATCGATTCTGCCAGTGTCAATCTCTTGGCAATTCTCAAGCTAGATGTTGCCTTGGCTTTGTGGATTCGACCTCACGAATAACAAAATATGTACTTAGTAAGGCAGTACGGTAATGTAGCGTGTAGCAATACAAAAATCACGTCCTACCTGAGACACAAGCAACGCTAGTAGTACAAGTAGACGTGTGAGCGCTATAATATACACTCACTTTGTAATGTGCTCTGACAGCAGCTTGATCATCTCCTTATCATCATTATTTGCAACCTCGAATGCTGTCCTGCCGCTACTATCCAACGCCCGCATATCTGCCCCGTGCTTGAGTAACAAGCTTGCGACAGCGACCTTTCCCTCCTGTATTACCCAGCGCAGAGTCTCATCCCTGAATGAAGCCACATGTAACGGGGTAGAACCATCGTCCTTCCGTGCGTTCACATTGGCGCCGGAGGCAAGCAATAACCGAACCACATCGAGGTGACCACGTTCCGATGCCAAGTGTAATGGGGTCTTGCCGTCGAAATCCTTAGCATTGATGTCCGCATTGTGCTGCACAAGTATCTGAACTGTCTCTAGATTTCCCCTCATAGCTGCACAATGCAGTGGAATCAAACTCCATCGGGTATCTCGGGCATTCGTCTCCGCGCCACATTCGAGTAGCCACCGCGCTATTTCAGGCTCGCTGCCCAATGATAGCGATCGCAGTAGAGTTCCTTCATCCCGGCCCGGAACATCGACATTTGCACCGTGTTGGTAGAGTAACTTTGCAACATGAAGGTGCTTCCCCGCCAATGCAGCCCCCAAGGGTGCCACATAATATCCGCCACGGACATTCACATCTTGGTGATGCTTAACAATGAGGTGCTCCACCAAGCCATAAAGTCCACAGAGAGCGGCGTAATACAGGCAGGATCCGTTTTTTGGACTCTTTTGTGGGGCGAAATAGTAAAGAAGGGATTCGTAATAGGGAGAAGTGTCCATGTCGTGGTATTGAAGCCACGTAGAAAAATGGAGTTTGTTTGGGTCAAAGAGAAGTTCCATCCCTTCCGATACACGCGATGCCACATTCTTGAACTGGGCATGCTTGATCCAATATCGAGCGGCGTATGCAGCCAATTGAAAGCTGCCATCGATTCTATCTTCGCCCTCGGTTCTATCTTCAACCTTGATGTTATCTTCGTGGAGATCATCGTCCACCGGCAAACGCAGCAGGACACCTAAGCAAGATTGTGCGAAGATGGTGTGCGCGGGTTCCAAGGAGATATGATAACGGGAGACTTCGTTACTTGAGCCGGAAAGGCGAGACGAGGTCAGGAACTCTTTCACCGAGAAATGCGAGAATTGTACAACCCGCAAATTGCCTGTGTCGACAATGGCGATCAAACTAGAGCATGCTGCCTGAAGAGCTTCTTCTTGATCCTCCCACCGCCAGTCTGGGTTCAACTTCGGAATCCCTTCACTGTGGTCAAAGTTCACTGCGAGAACTTCTGCGAGCTCCTCGACACGGAGTGGTCGGACAGCTACCACGAGACATTGTAAGAGACGATAAACGTCCTCACGGTTTGAGCTTTTGACTCCCATCAGGACACGCAGATACGTCTCGTCTAGAGATTCGGGTAATTCACTGAGGACACGCTCGACATTGCGTGCAAGACATTCCCTCAGCATTTCCAGCTGACATACAACCCATCGAAACCTGAGTGTCTGTGTGAGAACGCAGAATAAACATAGACCGACACTCGTACATTCCGTCAGCCTTTTCAGAGAGCGCCTTGATAACTGAGTCTTTAATTTCTTGTCTCCACTTCTTCATCACCAGCTCGTTGTCCGAATAAACCACTGAGCGAACATATTCGGCAATATCTTGCTTCTGGCCATCTTCGTCTTGCAGAGACAATTTGAGAGATGCCAATTGTTCGAGGGTATGCCGTATATCGAACTCTGGACGACTTGTTACACATATATGCAAGTTCGGAAGGTGCAGCTCCACTAGTTCCTTCAGAAACTCCAAGACCTTTTGACGCGAGCGAGGTGCCCCAATTGACTTGGAAGTATTAGGGCATTCGTCAAGGGCGTCGATAATAAGATAGATTGGCGCTTGTCCCAGGACCCGAAACATGCTTTTTAGGCAATGTGAAAGTGCACTTTCACTGGGCTGTTGTTCACCGTTATCGTGCGTGGAGTACACGTCGAAGAGGGCCTTGAAGCAAAGATTGGATTGACGACAGAGCTGAACGAGGAGAGAAGTTTGCAAAGCACGAATATCTTGCTTCGAAGTGTCTTTGAAGTCGAAGAAAAAATAGGCCATGTAAGATGGCCCGGCGTCGAGGAACTGTTTTAAATCATGGATGATCGCGGAGCTGGTCGAAAATGTCACTTGAGTAGAATGCAGCTAGTCAGACAGTGACGGACCTAAGAATACTCTTTCCGGATCCAGCTATGAAGTTAGGAGGGTGGAATCAACCATAGTAACGCCGCTGAACAAAGAATATATTTACCTTTTCCATGAATCCAGAATAGGGACCCAGAACCTGGATTTTTCCAATCTTGAAATGTACGGCCTTGAGTGAACCATGAGGCAGTGCCATTGTGGTAAGCATCGCGTGCCGTGTTATAATTGATGGATGGATCCGGGGGAGATAGCCACGTTTGGAATTTCTCTTGTGAATGGTCTCCTGTGATAATTTGAGGCTCTATACGATACCAATCGAATTAGGAGATCACGAACGTTTCAGATCACCGATATCGCTTTCAATCTGTTGCGTCACTATAAAATGCGACAATTAGCTATGAGAGTAGCTAGAATCACTTGCATGATGCGCACCATCAACGACCTGCACAGTGGCTGTCAGAGCCTCATCATTTGACATTTTTTCCAACCTCGTCAGTGCATCTTCAATATCCGTTTTCCAGTCAGCTTCTTTAAATATCTCTCTGAGAATGGTCAGTCAAGTGACAATTCTGCCTAGGGACCGACTCACTCCCCCATCCTTGTCTGATCTCCTTCGTCGCAATAGCCAGGATTCCAAGAATCTCCACCATTATCTTCACAACTAAGTTCTTCATCGCTTCGGTCAGTCGCACTTTAATGTAAATCTCGAGACGTTGGAAAAATGTTTCGATTCGATCGAAAAGATCAACGAGGGTGTCTTGGCTTGCGCCGACATCCTTGGCCGCCTACAGAGTGTATGATCAGCTTTGACTTTACCGATCATGGAAACCACACACCATGAGTAAGACACCTATTCCAGCGAAAATGACCTTTGCTGGTGAGAATACCTTCAGTCGGACAGTTAGAGGGCATATCCTTGGCGAGATAAGATTCGGCGATTCACCATGCTAACACCCTGGCCAAGGACGCCAGAAAGTGCGCATAGAACAGTAACAGTGGTGTTGAGCCATTGTTCAGAGCTCCCACTACTGCTCCGAGATTGAATGAATTGTTGAATATTGTATTGTCTGTTAAGAAGGTCGAGGATAGCGCTAGGGGAGTCGCAATCTTCCAGTTGTACTGTGAGCTGGTTGGCAAGAAGGTCGTTCTTCGTCTTCCTTTTATACTTGATCAAGGCGGCATCGAAGATTGGCCGGAAATTGGAAGATGTGCCTGAAGAAGCCTGAGTGGTCGGGAAAGGAGTGTGAGACATAGGATCTGCTCGAGAAGCTGGTCTGCACTGAAGGGGTTCGGTAGTCGATAAGGTATAGAAGACAATATAGCACTTGCTGGACCCGTGCGTAACTGCCTCGTGTACACAGAAATAGTCCCACGAAGATATAGCCAGGTGGCCGGATATAGTAGATGATAGGCGCGCAATTCAACTCATGTAATGGCATAGTATACAAGTGACAAACACGGAAGCAGAACACATTGGGGAGCCAGTCGAGATAGACGTGATGAGACTAAGTCAAGGTGTTATGTGGGTAGTCTGTCTTGATCATTATGCACAATCGGCATGATAATACGTCAGTCAGAATCTACTGGAGAGTGATGTTTTATGATACCGGAGCATGCCCTCGCCGCGCCCATTATCTTAACCCTGGATAAATATCTAGTTGTACAGTGGTGTGTGTCGGTGTCGGTTGACTCTGGGGTGCACGTGCCAGTACGAGTATAAGCAGGCGCCCCCTGTACACCGAGCAGCGAGCCTCCACCCTCTCCCACTTTTCCTCCGCCTCCATCTTCTCCTCTGAACAAGGGGGCCGCAACCTAGCCCAGTTCACCTTCCTCACCCAAGCCACCCTCCGTCCCCTGCCCCCCAGACCAGACCCCCCTTGAATGACGCCGTTGGACAGCGGTTTGATGTAAGTCACTTCTGTCCTCTCTGCTTCCCTGCCTCCATATGTACTCCTTACCATACTGCCTTCGAACACACCTCCCCTTATTATGTCTCTTACTTTACCTTCTCTACGTCGGTACTTGTCTTGTAGGCTATGTCTTGTTGCTTGTTGCAGGGACAATAAACCCCAATTCAAAAAAAAAAAAAAAGAGTATAAGCAGGCCCTAACCGTTTTTTTTTTTTTTTGAATCCACATTTATATAGTGCAATATGTTCATCACAACAAAGACGCGCTCGACTGCTACATGGAACAATCTAGGTATAGGGTAAGGTGAAGTGGCTTTAATATGGAAATTGGTGTGGGAGGTGTGTGTGTGTATCAGAAATGTGGCTCGGGCAGCGTGCCCTGCATGGCTAGCCGTGGTCTTCTGGTGGTGGGTCTCTTCTCCGAGGCCTGACGCAGGCCTGTGTCTCCTCTATGAATTTCGCCAGGGCCTCCCCTCCTGCCTTCGTCCCGAAGATGATATTGGGGGACAATGTCTGGGACGCCGGGCGCAGGTGGCGTTCGCGGGCAGCGCGAAAGAGCGCGCAGTGGAAAATGACGTGTGAGGGGGTCTGGAGGGGCTCGTGGCCGCACTGGCATCCGTGGGGATCCGGGGCGCGAGGTCGGTGGCGTGCACTGTATTCACCTGTGAAGGCGTGTTCAGTAAGGAGCCGAATGGCAGTGCAAAAAACTGGCCGGGAGGAGGTGGCAATCCCTTGCACAAAGTCGGGTGGGTCGTTCGATGGTGGGTGGTGGAGGGCCCGGTAAGCCGGGTTAGTGCGGGGGTCGTCAAGCCAGATTTCCTCCCAGTCGGCGAAGGCTTTCTGGCGGGAAATAACTCGAAGGGCCTCGACAGTGGGGGCGGTAATGCGGAGATCTGGGGCGGCGCGGGCTGCCTCGTTGGTAGCGATGGTTTGTAGACGTTCGAGGGGTAGAAAGGAGGCAGTGCCTGGGAACCAGCGGATAGCGCAGGTGGAGGCGGGGTGCGTAGAGAGGAGGTCGGAGATAGTATCGCAGATCGCCTTGCAGGTTTCAGCGTTACCGTGGCGGTCGGTGACCTGGCAATAGGGAAGGCCCTAACCGTTTCGGGATTCAGCCAACTCACGGAAAGTCAAACACTCCAACCCTCCCCTACCCAGCGCAGAACGCCCCAAAACTTGCGACGTTCTTTTTCTTCGCGTCATCAAAAGTCATTTTTAAGAACACGAACGGTGTCCCGCCCTCGCCGCCGTGGAAAGCCTCCCTTAACAAACTCACATACACCACCGCTCGACGAACGCGCTTCGTTCCATGGACACAGCGACGATGATGCAGGTGAAGGAAATCAAGAGGGGGAAGACGAAGACAAAGCCGAGGAAGAGCATGAAGAACCCCCGCCACAACCCCTTCCCCTCCCTAATCCTCTGCGCCGTCAGCCGTCGATCACAACGCCCGGTGCCCTCTTCCCTCGCAGTCCGTCAATAGGCCCCACCCCGTCCCAACCTGTGGCGCGCCATGTACACTTTCCAACCAAGCCGACCTACTTTGACTATGAGGTGCCTGTGGCTGGCCCATCGAGCTCTCCGGAACGCCCGCCGCCGCCTACACCGATTCCCCATCGGTCCCGTGCGGAATCGGTTGGTGAGCTGTCTGGGAGGCGCGGCGAACGGGTCGCAGGTGGTGGCGATACCGTGACGGTGTCGGGACTGTTACGGACGGAGAAGGGCAAGCAGCGCGCGACGGATTCTGTAACTGATGCGGTATCGTCGCCTCCGACGAGGTCGACTGCATTCGCTGGAAGAAATAGAGTCGATGCGGGCGACGAAGTGCAATTTGAATCCGTAAGCGCGGACACGTCCGGCGAGATTCGCGTGCGCGGGATGGAGAAGCAGTTGTCCGCTGTGCGGGAGGAACGTAGAGCGCGCGAAGAATGGTGGGACACAGAGGCGGAAACGACCTTGATTAGGGAGGAGAAGGCAGGGTATGAAGACAAGATTAAGAGGTTGGAAGAGGAAGTGAGACGGCTCAGAGAGGAGGTACGCATCTCGAGTCCCAGTTTTTCCATCGTATTTCGTATTAACTATCTTTTTTTTTTGTTCCCGAAAGCTGGCGAGGAGGCCAGCAACGACCCTCGCAGGCTACTCATATTCCCACTCCATGCCCCCACCACCACCACCTCCACCGCCGCCGCCACCGCCACCAGATAGATCCCTCGTTCTTCCCCGAATACCAACAACTCCTGCATCGACGGAACTATCCTTTTCCGACGTTCGTGCACACTTACGACATGCTGGGACACCTGTCGAGGCTCCGATTAACGGTCCATCAAGGTCAAAGCGCGTCGGACAACCTACCATCGGCGTACCTGCAGACAAGATGACCGCGTTCCTGAAGGAGATGAAGTCCGTACGACTAAAGAAGGTGTATAACGCACCGGCAGATATGGGGCGACCCACTCTCCATGCGAGTTCCGCCGACAACTCGTTTGTCGCTGCAGGCATTCAGCGGCCACCACGCCCACGCCCAGTCGATGGCCCGGTTGCAATCGGCGAGAAGCGAAAGAGGGAGGTCGATACGCAGGCGATGGAAGGCGTGCAGTCGATCAAGCGTCGATTGATGGGTCCAATTCCTCGCTCGGCAGACTCTTCCTTCCAATCTACAAACACGAGCTTCTCTTCTCAGTCTCAGTCTCAGAGCCAGAGCCAAACAGAGGCAGGACCTTCGAAGCTTCCGCGCTCATTCATACCCGTACGAGCGTGGCCTTCGAGCTCTGTGGATGGGACGGACGTGACGCCGTCGCTCACTTCTGATGGAGATCCCGAGCAAGTGCCTGATGAACCGTTGCCTCCCACTCCTCCTCAAGTACCCGTAGTCGCCGCTGAATCGCCGGAGGAACAGGTTCTTTCGCCTGTCTCATCCCCCAAAAAGGGAACGGCTGTCCCTCGCCCGCCTACACCCCCTCGACGAGCTCAGCCCCATGAAAGACTCGCAAATAGTGTGTTTGACAAGCGTCCCCCGCGATCGCCACTTCCTGCACCTACACCACTCAAGACACGCCCTCCAACACGATCCGCAGCGCGACGCAGAATACTTGACGAATCTGACGACGAGGACGACCCACTGGCGATCGCAGTGTCCGATTCACCCCTTGTTGTGCGCGCGCGACGAGAGCGAAGACCTGCAGCGATGGGAACGGGAGCTGCTCGGCATACAAGACGGGATAGTGAGTCATCGGCGCAAGGCGGCGAGCCAAGCAAGACTGGGCGACGGCGCACGCTAGACGAGGAGCTACGCAACTCTGATGGGGTGACTGAAGAAGATTTGTTGGTGTTTGATATTGAGCCGCATGTGTACACCACGGTTGGGCCGGCTAGTGGACCTGGGCGTGGGCGTAAAGGGTTTCTTGCGCACGGTGGCGGTGGAGGTATCCCTGTATACGTGGGCGCTGGAACTGTCGAACGCGTAGAAGGGGGCGATGACGACGACGATGACGATGAAGTGCAAATAATCGAACCTCCACCGCTACCGACGGCGCCAAGAAGAACAAGAGGTCGTACTGGTAGTGGTGTGCGGAGATGATGATGACTTGTGTTTTACGATGATTTAGAACATATGACACGTGTCGGAAAAACGCCAATTAGCATATCAGTTCTTGCGGCAACTGATGGACTTATAAGCGCTGATCAGTCTCTGCGAGCAAACATATCAGGTCATGTAACCCACGCTAATCTCTGAAATCACTCATTAGTACTGTTCAGTAAGTACGTAGATATGGAACTAGGCTACAAAAGAGGGGCCGAAGCAATATATGTATATGAAATACGGTAGACGCGGGTTGACTCTCGGTAGCAAGTGGACTGAATAGGACGCAGAACATGCAGAGACTTGATAAAAATTCGACATTTACAGGTATCTCGTATGTACAGGCTCATTACCTTGCTTGCAAGGTATTCTTGGGGCGTGTCAATTTCTCGATGTCAGTGTTGCCCTTTCCTGTCAGTGGTCCGTGTCGATTGTATTTTGGAACAGCTCACCACCTCCGCACATGCTCCCTCTGTCTTTACAATGTCCCCGGAGACGGCTACGAGTCCCGCACTGACTCTCGCCTCGATACCGCATCAGGTCGTGGACGCTTTGTGTTGGTCCGTTCTTGTTTTTACTTCCTCCCTTCTCTCAGCACTGACACCCGCCATGCAGATACATCAGGAAAATGTTGCGGTGCTAGAGTTGCTAGATCTAGGCCCGCTAGTGTCACCTAGTCACGTTTAGTAATCAAGTTCCTGTGCTAGCGAAAGCAGACTTGCCTCGACTTAGGAAGCTGATCTAGATCTAGGCAAGCTCTAGGTACGCCAAGTTTTGCTACTTTCACTAGTTTTGCTACTTTCACTAGTTTTGCTACTTTCACTAGTTTTGCTACTTTCACTAGTTTTTCAACTTTCGCTACTTTCACATCTAGAGCAATTCTGACTTCTTGGGCTAGATTTCGTGCCTAGTGCTAGTAATTCTCGCTGTTTTCGTGCCTGAGAAATGACAGTCCAAAACCAGATAACATTTCTATATGTAATTCAATAACATGGGTATCTAGCCGAAGTTCTTTATCACCCGATTGATCTGTCTCCAGCCCCGCAGATACGGGGTTCTTCACCGCGTGACAGTTATGCGCGAGGGATCTTTGCATACACTTGAGCTCGCAATGATAAGAGAATGATAAAAATACGCACCAATCCAAATCAATGCAAGCGCGGAGATCAACTAATTCACCTTGATCACCGTCCATGTTCAGTGCGTTCACCATTTTGGCTGGGAGGTATTTCCACGCTTCCTCAACGACTTGAGCCCAGTGGCGATCATTAAGCCGTCTGGTGGTCCCGACCCAGCTGCGAGTCTTCCTCCCCCAGGGATTATCGGAGAAGCTCCACACACGAGAATTGACCTTGGACTCGGATTCTTGCTCGGATGCCGTTGAACCATCCTCCTTGGTCTTCGAGTTGATCCGGGTCTGATTGCGCTCGGCCTGTAGCGCTAGATAAGTAACAACGCCACCAAAACAAAATGGGACGTGATACCTTTATACTATCCTCCCCGGTCTTAAACGCGGACAGACCACGCTCGACCTGTAACACTAGATAAGTAATGATCATGGTAATAATAGTAAATGGAATGGGACGTTACTGCAGCCGTTGCAAGTGCCAATGCCCCTATTTGCCGAGGGCATTCGTTTACCTCTGAGTCATCGAGCGGTAGGATCCTCCGCAGGTGCACAGAATATACCTTGGCAATCAAACTCGAGCAAAATGTAGCACGCATTTCCTGGTGGCTATGTCAGGCACAGTAATATGATGTATATAGGCGTACCTTCGCTGCATCTGGGTTCTTATGAATGAATTTGAAGCCGTGCAATGCCTTTTCAATGTATTCGGCGCGAGCTTCTGCGTTGCCAAACGTGGCCGGATCCTCGAGCCACAAGTCTACGATTGCTCGGTACCCACTCTTCCCTATCTCGCTGCGCCAGTTGTTGAGCAAAGTCTCGGCCTGGGAGGGTCAATAACGCATGTCCACTTGTCTGATTCCAGTACATACCACACTCAGGACTATATCTAGTTCATGTTCACTAAGCACAGAATCAGGGAATGCTGATGACCAAAAGCCCGCCAAAGGGCCACGCATCCTGGCGTTCGCGCCAAAGGGGTCGGCCTGCGTTCCGGCCCAGATTAGCAAGGAAGGTACAACAGTGTTTTGCCACGTCTTTATATTTTCGCCATTTGGTGGACCGGGAAAAGGCAGATCGGTTGTCATATATCTTGTCTTCCTGAGACGCTGAGGCGCTTTGGTATTTCCCTCCATCATAGTGCCCGTCGGATCCTGGTTAAGGACAATGCCCATCTATTTCGACGAGGAGCTGACAATCATACATAGATCAAACACAATTTGGATCTTACCTGTGCAGTCTCCCGCCCACCGCCAACCCTATTGCTGCCAGTGAGCGCGGCACCTTTTGATCTGCTCTGAGCCACTCTGGAGGCTTGACCCACAGTAGACTTGCGAGCCCTTACTCGACCAAGCACATCTTCCGATTCTTCGTTGTGAGACTCGCATATCGACGCCTGGGCCATCGTCACGCTGGAACCTGAGCTGGTGCTGATGTCTATCTCTTGAGCCATGGGTCTGGGCGCGCTGTGGACGTGGCTGCGTCCTTTCTTACTTAGTTGTGCTGTTGTATCGATGGATTTCTAGTGAGCCTTGTGGTTAACACGGAAGGGGGGGTGTTACTGTACCTGCCGCGGCATTCGTTTTCCAGTCGTCAAGCAGGCCGGCGTTTGCTCCTGTCACGGTCCTTGCACGCTTGGCGCGATCCAACCTAATGGTGGTGAGCCTCAAACTTTGGGTTACATCTATAACTCACTCTGCGAAATTAGCCTGGACTTTTCGTTTAATCGCTATGCTTTGCCGGGGCTGAGCAGGCGGTGGAGGTGACGGCGTCGCGGTTAGCTGCGTCACGGATGGAGTGCACGATTCATTCTCATTCCTAATTGCTGTTAGCCTTAGGTCTAAGCTTTGGGTTGCACTATTACTTACTCGTCAGCAATGCGTTCGTATATTGGACGGGGCCTTGGTCGAGATACTGGTTCAGATGGCTGTGAACGCACTCGAGTCGTGGCTCGATCACGGGGTGCGTTCAAGTCATCAATTTCGGCTCCGGGGCGTGCCTATCATCGCAAACCTAAGTTTCCCATCAAACTCAAAAAACACGAGGCGGACACACCTTGTCAACAGTCTTATCAACGTTACCCATGTCTTCTTCATTTTCCACTCCGTCGTCCACATACGCCGATACTGCGTCGTCCTCGATGCATTCGCTGGCTCTCTTGTCCCACTCTTCATTGCTGATGACATCAATTATTGATTCACCATCAGTGAACGACGCCGGTGATACAGTCGATACATCGTCGTAAAACGCCGTGGGGCTGGCCCTGTTGCTTTTCCAACCAGCAGAGTAGATGCTACAGCTATTGTCAAGGTCAGTAAAAGCGATCATGTCAGAGGTGAGTCGTGAATTACCTGTCTTCCTCATCAATCTGCTCACTGGCATCTACTTGGGCAGCATGTGCATGTTTCATCTGCCTCGTCATGAACTTCGACTGCGTGCTTGCCTGTCCACTGTGACGCAAATCCGGCCGAGTCGCGTGCTTTTGTGTCAACTGAGAGTCTCGCTGGATCTCGTCTTCGAGTTCGTTGATACGGCCGACGATTTCTTCTAAAGTGGCTTCTGCTCTTTCTGCCGCTTCTGCGGCTGCTGCCTCCGCCCGCATCCTATCATCTAAGATCTGCTGAGGAGTACGACGCTTCTTCTGGGTGTCGAGGACAACTCGCCCTGGGTGCGTCTCTGCATTTTGTTTTCGGGTAGTGATTGGCATGTTAGAGACTTCGAGAGATTGGGGGTCTGGGAAGGCTTATTCCTTACGTGTCGACGTTTGAACAACTATTTCTGAGATATCGCACTGACCCCATTTTTCCTTTCATGTCTAGTCCCGACGGCATTTACTGCCACCAGTACCGACTAAAATGGCGGCCGTCGCTTGTGAGATCACAGTGCGTATGCTCCTCTGTGTTGCTGCGCTCCCCTCTCCTTCCAAGACTGGTGACCGAGTCTCCCTGGTCTCAGCAACTTTCAGTAATTACTCACGTTGCTGTCTTATTCTCCCACTGATAGATATACATTTTCTCTGCGTTTTCTTGCTGCCCGCCCCCTGGCAAACATCCTGACCACAATCGTGACTACCGCTTGCAACTAGCGATGCATACTTACTGTACACCCTTTCAATTCACTCATGACCGGTGCGCAACTTTCCCCGGTTCATTGTAATTCAGTAGCGATCGGTCCATTTTCACTTGTCAAGAAAATGGCGCATGGTACAACCGGTGCACAACTTTCCCCGGTTCTTTATCGATCAGTAGCGAGCGGTGCGTAGTTCCCCCGCTTTCAATCATTGCTCGTATTCCCATCTTATTCACCACCAACAGATCCACATTACCATTTATTTCGTGTTCCCTGCTCAGGCTGTATGCCATTTCTGCTTCTTTCTGACCTCTTAATTCTGGTGTGCCCCTTCGGTCCTATTCTTGGCGACCGGTGCGCACTTCTCTCCGGTTCCTTGGCATTCAGTAGCGAACGCCGTATATTTTTCTCGCATTCCTTGCTGTACAGCCTTTCAATTCATTCACGGCCGGTGCGCAACTTTCGCCGGTTCCTTATCGACGGTAACGAGCGGTGTGCAGCTCAATTGGTTTCTTGTCATTCAGTAGCAACCGGCGCATGCCTTTCCCCGGGTGATTTGCTATGCACCACAGCTAACACGTGTAACTCTATCTCTGATAGACCATGACATGTCCCTCTGAGTCCTCCCTGTCTTCGAAGCCTCATGCCCGTGCATGTCAGCTGGATTATTGGCTACACAATCACCCATTCAGTAAGTCCTTCCTCTCCGTCACCACCTCTTCACTCTCACCATGTCGTCATCATCCAGACTCCCTTGCTTGTTTTCTGGGTGCCCCCTTATGTTCAAGAGTCAGCATGGCCGCACCTATCATGTCCGCACGTTCCACATCAATTCCAACGTCCGTTCCTATCCAGGACAAAGTCAGTCCATCCCTGAGTCCACACAAGCACCACCGCCACATGGCAGCCAACGGATCGAACATCCTCACCTAAAGGGTAAGGGTTTTCTTCACTTTTATGTACATTAGTGACGATCCCTCAACAAGCTCTTCCCTGCGATGCCAACGGGACGTTCCTTCCTCCCGGGAGTCAACCAACACCCCGTGCGCACGCGACACCCGATGACTGGACCCCATTCGAGAACAAGCTCCAATTCCTTGTAGCCGACCTTCTGTACCGCCGTGTTGAGATGTCGGCCACAAGTATTGACTTGTTGATGGAGCTGTGGGCATCATCTATGGATGGCTTTGGCACATCCAGCCCATTCCGGTCTCACCAGCACATGTACGCGACAGTTGACTCGTCATCCCTTGGTGGCGTTACATGGAGATGCCTTGTTGCTGGATTCTCTGAGAGCATTCCTAGGAGCGCTCCTAGCTGGAAACGGACAGACTACGAGGTATGGTATCGAGATCCTGACGAAGTTGTACGCACAATGCTAGATAATCCCGACTTTGATGGACAATTTGACATGCGTCCTTACATTGAGCTAGACAAGCGTGGTAAGCGTTGTTGGAGCAACTTCATGTCTGCAAACATAGCCTGGAATCACTGCGTAAGTACTAAGTGTTGCATTCATCATCCATACGCTAAGTTGATGACTTCTCAATCAAAAGGATGACATCGCGCTGCACCATCCCGATAGTTCATTTGGCGCGATGTACTGTCCACTGATTTTAGGCAGTGACAAGACCACGGTATCGGTTGCGACGGGACACGTGGAATATCACCCCTTGTACCTGTCCATAGGTAATCCGCACAATAAAGTGCGATGTGCGCACCGCAATGCTGTGATTCCAATAGCGTTTCTTGCTATCCCCAAAGGTATGTTATATTTTACTTCTACCGATGTAAGTTCAAGCCCATATGTACATGATGACCTAGGTGACCGCAGGTATGACAACGACCCTGAGTTTCGCAAATTCAAGCGCCAGCTGTACCATGCGTCAATATCGGCGATACTGCGAACCCTTCAACCTGGGATGACGAGTCCAGTCATCCGGCGCTGCCCAGATGGCCACTACCGGCGGGTCATTTTTGACTTGGTGGCCTTCATTGCTGACTACCCTGAACAAGTCATGCTAACCGGGATCGTCCAGGGCTGGTGCCCAAGGTAAGTAGCCTCCTAGTTTGGATCAGCAACTCGATACTGATACTGCAATAGGTGTACTGCCTCACCAAGTGATTCCGGCAGAGCGTCAGGACCGCGAACAAGAAATCTCACCGATGAGCTCATCAAGCTTCTAGACTCCAGGGCACTTTGGGACAAATACGGAATCGATGATGACGTCGTTGTGAGTATAAAATATGCAACTCAATCTACGCATTACTAACAGACTCGGATATTATAGCCATTTACAGCGGATTTTCCACGCGCCGATATCCACGAGATGATGTCACCGGACCTTTTACACCAGGTTATCAAAGGGGGATTCAAGGACCACCTTGTAACTTGGGTGTGCGACTACTTGACACAGACGTATCGCGGTCAAGCGAACAAAGTTCTTGATGACATCGATCGTCGGTACGTCACAAATTCTCTTTTCACACTGGTATCGAGCTCACACACCGAGTAAGAATTGCTGCTGTGCCGTCATTCCCTGGTCTTCGCCGCTTCCCGCATGGTTGTCGCTTCAAGCAATGGACAGGGGACGATTCTAAAGCGCTGATGAAGGTATGCCCACACCGCTGATGGTGTAATTCCCACGACTTAATCTTGATATAGGTTTATCTACCTGCGATCGTTGGGTATGTGCCAGACGATATGGTAACATGCATCTCGGCTTTTCTCGACACTTGCTACATCGCCCGCCGCCAAGTCATAGATGAGGACGCCTTGAAGCAGTTTGATACCTCCTTTTCCAAGTTCCTGCAACTACGCGAAATATTTCGTGCTACTGGTGTCCGGCCGTCCGGTTTCTTTCTTCCACGTCAACATATGCTGACGCACTATCACGTCCTCATCCAAGACTTTGGTGCACCAAGTGGGCTTTGCTCATCCATCACAGAGTCTCGACATATTACTGCTGTGAAGAAACCATGGCGGCGCTCTAGTCGGTTTGAAGCACTCGGACAGATTCTTTCAATAAATCAGCGCCTTGACAAACTCACAGCAATGCACTCGGACTTCGTTTCCCGTGGGATGTTGCCAGCGGGCCATATTCCTCCTTCTGGTGTCTCGTTCCTCCCCCCCCGAGATGATGGCCCACCCACGAGTGGCGATGGTGACGGCGGCGATGATGACGGCGGCGATGATGACGGCGGCGATGATGACGGCGGCGATGATGACGGCGGCGATGACGGCGGCGATGATGACGACTCAGATGGAGAGCCGGCCGATGATAACGTGCTTGGGCATGTTGTCCTTGCACGCTCACGCAGTGAGTACTGTAGTAATTATCTATGCTATTTATACGAGTTTGGAACTGATATACTATACCGAACTAGTGAAAAACTATCCTCAGACTCTACAAGAACTTGCAGCAAAGCTAGATGAAACCGACCTCCCTGCGCTGACGCAAAGGTTCCTTGCTGATCAGCTTGGTGCTGGCCCGGGAGGTGCACTGGCAAGCTTTCTGCGGATCACAACTACGGTTCACGTCTTCCACTCGGCCACAGCAACCTTCTTTGCCCCAAGCGATCCTAGTGGCATCCGGGGCATGCGACGCGAGTGCATACGAGCGACACCTTCATGGCGCGGCAAGGGACCAAGACATGACACCGTCTTCGTGGTCGAGGATGACAAGAAGCCGGGAATGCGTGGACTCAATGTTGCACGCATTCAATTATTTTTTTCTTTCACGTACAATGATGTTAAATTTCCATGTGCGTTAGTTGAATGGTTTACGAGGGTGGGCGTGGATCACGTCACTGGCATGTGGGTGATACGTCCAGATTATATCCGCAACAGACGGAACCGGGCTGTAATTCATCTTGATGCAATATTACGTGCTGCTCATCTTATCCCAATCTATGGTAGTCATCCTTTACCATTAGAGATCAATTCATCGATATCACTAGACACATTTAGAGGATATTACGTCAACAAATATATCGACCACCACGCACACGAGATCGTTTTCTGATCTTGTGCCGCGTTTAATATACCTAGGTCAAGTACAAATTCTAGGGTACCTAGAAAAGTCGAATTCGTGCTAGGAACTGGCTAGGATGCCTAGAAATAGGTAAGCTAGGACGGCTAGGCATCTCTAGCGTCGCAAGTAACTCTAGCATATAAACATTTTGCTGATGTAGCGTGATACCACCCACCCGGAACGATCCCTTCCTCCTTCTTTACCAAGCTCGCCTTCGACGGTCCGTCGGAGAGCATAGGCGATACTGTCATTGGCTGGTGCGAGGACGTCAGCGGGTAATCGTTGAGTCTGGAGAAGCCAAATGGCAAATACGAATGTCTTCCGCGCATTTTGCGTACGTTGCTCGTGCTAGCTAACTCTGACCTTGCTGCTGGCGCCATACAAGACCTGGGACCTCTGCGCGCCTTGCTTGTACGCACCTTGAGGTTGCCCGTGCTTGGTCCGGTCCCTGTGCTCCTCGATTGCGCGTCTTTTCAAGCTCCAGGCCTGATGAGTGACATGAAGCAGATCTGGGTCTTAGTTAAAGGTCAATTCATTGGGTAGTTTTCTTTAAGAAACATATCGGCATCCACAGTATCAACAAAGTAGTGGGCTTTCTCATCCTCGCGCTGACTCACAGGACAGAGGAGAGCGCCACGAAGTACATAGTCCATAGAAACTAGGGATGATTCCACATCCTCGTCAAGCACTCTGCAGCCTGACCAGACCGTTTTTGGCTTCCAGTGGCTTTGAGAGAACCGGTGTACCAGAGCCAAATCAATATCGTTACCGGATGGCAAGCTGCAACGAATTAGGTCACAAAGGCGCGCAACACTGAGATTTGGGGCGTCATCGTGGATGATCACGCAGTCGAAACGTGGTTCACCGTGAAAAGATGGATTACATCGCATGATATCCCGGCCTTCAGTCCAATCTTCAAGTGATTGAAACTTCAGTACAACGTTTTTATATCGTCTTACCTATTAAATATCAACCTTATAGGATTCTCAAGTCGCAAAATAAGCAAAGGAGAACTCACAAATACTTCGTCCTCATAGCTTAGTGCCTCCTCAGGAAAATGGAAAGCAATGAAATCTCTCAAGCGTTGATCAAGGTCGTGGTATTCTCTATGCGTCTTCGAGCGATCTTCCGCAAGAGCTCGGAGGTTCATTCTCTTCCCCTCCAGTGATCCGAATGTCCACGGCCGCAAGTCTAATACATTATTTGCTGCTGCTTCATCAGCTCCACCTTCAGATGCGATTTGACGGGCTTGAGTGTCATTGTCGATAGCCATGCGGATACGAGCTATTGCTTCCAGTTTTTCATCGATAGCAACCATCTATTATGATAGTGGTAATAACAAAAATGACTGACAGCTTATCTGAAAGCTCACCTGGTGCTCTGCATGTTTCATGTTCGTCTGCTCGAATGCTTGAGACGCTTCCTGCTGAACGCCTTCACCATTCCGTGTAGAAAAATTATCCACCGTTCCTTTCTCCTTAATGTCTTGTACAACATGCTGGGAAGCATGTTGCTTTAGAAAGTCGAAGCTCTTTCCATACTCCATTGTAACCTTCTAAACTGAATGAGTGGCTAAAAAAGCTAGTTGAAAGAAAACCAGAAGACGTACAGTACAACATTTCTGGTAGATAAGAATGGCCATCTCGAGGTGCTTGATTCGTCCATCCGTCATGCAGTGGAGACCGACCAGAATTCGATACCGAATATATGCACGGATACATTGCACGAGCGATGAGTTCTTAGGAACAAGGTCAACAACACAGGGAAGAATGCACTGATTTGGAACGTCAGACAAGAAGAACTCTTCACCAACTTGGTTACTCGCCTTCAAGATATCATAGAAGGCCTGTCCATCTGAAAACTCAGTCGTGCTAACAGCATTGAAGTGCTTCAGGCCGCTCCATCGAGGAAATTTTGCCATTCTAGAAAAGGGACAGTCAATGTCTGAAATTTACATTCAAGACCCACTTACCGCGCTGTAAGTTTCCCCTTACCACCTGAGTTCTCCAGAACGGCCAGAAGGAGCACCCAAAGATGCTTTCCCCACTTTCCCAGGTCATCAGAATGTAAGGTGTCATATGAATATGCTCTGTACGGATCTGAAAATTTAAAGTCCCAAAGAAAGTGCTGTGCAGCGTCAGTGTGGCCCAGGCCCGGGCGATAAGTGTCACAGATAATCCTTTTGAGATGCGGCTTACCTCCACGTTATGAAGCCCGTGAGCTTTTAGAACCTCTTCCCTTGCACCTTTTGTTTTCGCCTTTGATGCGAGGTTGATCACCGCTCGCATATTTTCTGGGGTACGCGACTCTGCAAATTTACCAGTGATATTGTGTAGGTCTGAATGCGAAATAAGGCACTTTGGACATGGGTGGTTAGCCCCAGCTGCACGGCATCCGCAGAAATAAGCGGCTTCTTCTGCATCCTGTGATTCGATCAAGATACCAGGGTACAGCACACGGGTGATTCCGTCTGCACAGAGGTGGGCATCCCCATTATGAGAGCGGCGTTGGAGGCTGCTGAACACTTTCTGAAGAACCTTCTGGTAAACTTCATTCTTGAATCGCGAAAACTCTTCCTTCTGAGGTGCTGACTGGCTCGACGGATCGGATGGGTCCAAAATCTGGGACTGCAGTGAGAAAAATGACAGGAACGGGCATATACTAAACGGACCATAGGCATGTATCCAAGAAGTACTCCACCACCATTCCCAGAAGCATTTCTTATCTGACGTGGGAGCCATGCAGCCCGAAGCACCATAGGATACTTTTTGATGCGTCGTGTGACAAGACCTTTGTCGAGCCAAAAATGTAGCGGAAGAAAGCAGTGGGGGAACCCACTACTTGCATCGTCAAGCTCATTCTAAACATCTCCAAGTCAGAGGTCTAAAGAAGGGAAAAAAATCTGGGACGGCTCACATCGACTTCCCACCAAACATCTGCTGTATTTGGCTCGTCATAGATGCGTTCCTCATGATCTCCCTGACAGTAAAATTTTTTGACGGCATTCCACATATTCCACGGCACTAGTGACTCGTCTTGGATGAGTGCCAAGATCCATTTCCAAGGATCTCGATACTCGAAAGTAATTTCGCGAGGTTGATCTTCGTATGTGGCTGTGATCGTTCCGCTCTTGAACTGTTTATATGTAAGTTTGTAATATTGTAACCAATGTCGAAGGATATAATTGCACACCTGAACAAAATATGTGCGGGCTTTTGAGAGTACCCTCTCCATATCTCTGTGGTTCTTGATGGAGAGAAAACTTCCCAGCGCCCACGTTGAATTAATTCTCGCCAATTGCGTGTTCACCAGTTTTTTGGACAACAAACCCTTTGTGGCTGTCTCAGCGTACTCGAAATCGACAAGATTCTTGAAAGGAGCCCAAGGACGAACACTGGGCTTGGGTTGAAAGGCAAGAGTCTCTTTGGATGAGGTCAAGAGAATAATTTGGGTGGTAGGATCGCGAGAATGAGGGTGGGGTACAATCTTAAGGTATTCCTGAGGAAAGTTTAAATCGGTGGCAGGATGTTCTACACATTTAATGTTCTTTTGAGAATGCCGCATGACCTGTAAAATCTGTGCTCACCAGGTTGCTCTGTTGCATTGAGGCCTATAGGTGATTGAGATGGTCCTGGAAGATCATCGCTCATGTCCACCTGCATTGCACTTGATCCTTGAACAAATTCTGGCTCATTTTGTGATGTTTGGGCTTCAGGCTCGGCAAGTGGGCCTGCCGCCTCGGTTCTCCAAGTCCTTTGCTCACTGAGGATCTCCCATTTGGTTTTGCATGCTTTCAAATGTTTATCAAATCGATTTGTTGGCCGATTAGTGTTACAGTAGCAACATGTTCTATATAGATTCTCTAGTCGAAGTCTCGACTTTTTGGCATCCTTAGAACAACGGGGCATTAGCTTGCAGTTGGGTGATTAAGAAATAGAAATATTACATACCAAACAAGTACTAGAAATGATGACTTTGTCATCGGGAACCTTGCTTGCTTGGTTGATGATGATCCGGTCAGCAGACTCGGAGCTCCAAAACAGGAAAGCACGTGAATGTTTGATTGTTTCCGCCAGGCACACTCGAAAAGAACTTAGCACGGAAGTAAGGTACTGTAACATCCAAGTTGTGCCCGTGATACCGACCAGTTGCAATTACATTTCGTCCTGCCCCACAGACTTCACAGGCGTGATGGCAAAGTACTTAAGAGTTGCCCACTACAGTACTTTCCTTTCTACTCCAATGCCACACACAAATTATACACAGAGCCCTTCCCATTCCCCACCGCCTTCGGAGGATGAGAACGCTCCACCTCTTAGCCTCAAAACAAGTAAAGCGGCACTAATTAAGGTGAGTGAGACTCTGTAGCTTCATGAATACCACTTACTAGTCTTGTGATTATGTTTTGGAGATTGCCCGACAGCACCAAGCTCAACGGAACACACTCAACCAAGAAAATGAGGCCCTTCGTCGCAAACTCGCTGACATCTCCAATGACAACGATGACAACGACAACGACAACCATGGGGAGGGAACTACACGCAGCTCAAAGCGCCAGAAGATGCGCAACCCTTCACCCCCTGGCTCTGACAACGAAACTCTGGACAACACTAGCGGTGGTCAATCCGAAGACCAGTTCGTCAACGCTATTGGCCAGAAGTTCTGCATCCTCTATGCACTTTGGGTTCATAAGGGTGAAGATATCTTCAAGGTCAAACTGGATGATGCGTACGATGCCATTGAAAGATTCGAGAATGACAACAACAAAGTCCAGGGCCAGCTACAGGAAATTGTCAGTCTTCTCAAAGAGAAGCTTAATCAGGACACCATTCTTCAGAAGTGGGTGCGTAGGGAGGTATGAAGACTTTCACATCTTTTTATTTATTGAATGTGACTAAGATCGATCCAGTTTATGAAAAGCCTCAATAGTCAGCGCGCCAACACAGCATCTCGCATTCGTCACAACTGCTCTGCCGTCTTTGGGATTCTCGACACTGATTTGGTTGATCCCGAGCAGCGAAAGGCCAGATTCCGCGGTCGCATAGGCTGGGTACCCAACAAAACCGGAGGTGGAACGTACTCAAGTGTTGACGTTGATATCATTCACAAGGATTACTTGGGCAAGTACGACCTATCGAAGATTTTCCTCAGCCCCGTCCTGATGGCAGTGAGTGCCTAATTTTCATACTACTGAAATACGTTGAGGGCCTTCTCAGCTTTTCGTCGCTCTCATCCGTGGGCCAACGGCAGGAAGGAACTTCATGCTTGGACACACATCATATCATCCCCAGACAGAGACTATAGCCCGCATTCATGGCATCCACAACACCACACCAGGTGCCATCGCCACATGCGCTATCCTGGTATGTTAAGACTTCCTCGTCTGGCTCTTCCTTTTTACTAACTATTTTATTACAGGCCCGCTGGGCGCTGTCTAGTGATGTCTCTCTCCAAGAAGTGGGGAGCAGCACTGGCATACGATACTTCAAGGACTATGAAGAATATCTCACAATGCTCGAGGTGGGTTTACGACGCAGGAAGAAGTCTATTGTCAACATTTTCAGGGAGTGGGATGCAAAGATCTTTCCAGATACCGCCTCTAGCCTTGCAAGTGCTAAGCCCAGCAACGACTACATCAGCAATTGTCCATGTTGCTTAATGGTGATTAGTGGTCTTAATGGTCTTAAATTTACTTTTTTGCTTAATTTTGCTTGATGAAAATTTTGTTTAAGCACAATTAAGCAACTTAAGCAGGCTTAACATGCTCAGCACAATTAAGACTGGCATTAAGCATGCTCAGTATGCTCAGCACAATTAAGACTGACATTAAGCACACTCAAGATATTTAAGCAAGTAATGAAATTTAAGGGGCTTTTAATTGTGCTAAGCAAACAAATCTAATTTACATAATTTAACTAATCTGAAAATGTTGCAACTTGTGAAAATTTTGCTAAGTCGTTTGTTTATTCTTGTTGGCATGATGCCAGTGTTTTCGTGCCTTATCATTTTCGTGCCTCATTTATCTTCAACCACCGGTCGCCTCCTTTCCGTCTCCCCTCCGTCTCCGTGTCGCCTTCTACATGTCCTGGGCTCCTCTGTCTCTACCATCTCTCGTTGTCTGGCACCACCTCAGGTTTCTGTTTTGGCCTGAAGTGCCTAGCACCACGTGCAATGTCTCAGCCTGAGCGTCCCCGCCTTCCCCTTGCCGCTGCGACTGCCTTTGTCTGGTCCTTGGTGCGTTTTTTTTTTTTTCGTTTGACTTCTTAGACTAACTTTTTTGTATTCCTCACTTGACCCACAGGCACTAAGGGTTCACACTGTCACGGTGCCGGCCCCAACTCCTCCTGCGCCGCCACTCTGTTGACCACTCTTTTTATTCACAATCATCCACCAGACCTTCCTGGGCCACGGTCCACAGCTGCCTCATCTTCACGCGCACGAAGCATGACACCACCAGAAGGAATCATTGTCGTTACAGACACCCCTTGAGCACCCAACACCCACGCTTCCTTCTCCTTCGCTCTCAGCCTCCGGCGGGAGTTCCGGCAGACCCGGTACACGTCCGCTTCGTAGTTCACCCCTCGCAAATACCCCTGTATCGGGTGGCGATGAGGAAGAAGTCAAAGGCGAGAAACCTACCGCCCAGAAACCACGACCGGCATCTCCCAAAGCTACAACGCCTGTGGTTAAAGTGGAGCCCTGGATCGACCAATCCAACAGGATAGCCCCCCCTGCGAAAGAAAGGCCCATGACCCCGCCGCCGCTCGCTACAACAAAAGGGGCCGCTCTCAGCAACAAGCCTTCCTTTTCTTCCGCCACAGCCGCGCCGATCGTGGCGTCCCCGGTTCCGATGCTAAACCTGAGTAGCTTCTCACTCGGTGCTGCTGACGCAAAGCCCGTTGTGGATGGTTCAACAAACATTGCCATCCCATCCGTGTTTGCGGGTCTCAAACCCTGGCCAACTCAGCCTTTCACCGAAGCCCGAAGCAAGTAATGCAGAGACGCCATCTTCTGCCCCCGACACAAAGCCTCTGCCTACCTTGGGGACCGCACCTAAATTGCCCTTCGGTGCCTCGTTTGGGGCATTGCCCCTTGCTGCGGCGCCCGCTACTATGACCCCGCCAAAAGATGCAGCCCCACTGGAACGCATGGCGCGCGAATTTATGAGTCTGTATACCGAACTTGATTTGGAGTTGGCAAAAGTAAGTCAAGTCTCTTACGTGCTTCCACTTTAATTCATTCCCCACACGTTCTACATCTAAGCTCGGCAAACTCTCTCGCGAGCAGCGCGAGCAATGGGCAACGCGGCCTGGTTCGGCTCCCACCGCTGCTTCCCGCCGCCCCGAAGTACTCAACCCACTCCCCTCGACGTAAGTAACATGCCTGAGGACGTTGTTGACTACTACCGACGTGTTCGTACTTCCCTCACTCTTTCCCTTTTCCCAATAATACAAACCAACTTGACAGTGCACGGACTATAACGTTCGACACGTGAGAGATGCTCTGGTCAAAGTCGAGCCCTCTCGCGAGAAGCGAGGTGCTCAGCAGAACGCAGGGCTCTTCCGGCTCTGCCTTTTTTTTCTCCCGCAGACGTCGGAATCGGCAGTAGTGGACGACTCTTCATGGGCTTGAGGAACCCAGCAAGATGCTTGTTTGACCCGTGCGTTTGCTGTTGCCCGATTACACCTGGACTTTTTACCCTTCCTATGTCCCGTCACGACGATATTCGAAACGTCGTGCTCTGAGAGATACACGCCCATCTCACCTGCGCGCGCACGTGTGTTGGTAAAAATGATGACTCGCCACGAGGCTGTCCCCGGTGGAAAGCTCAATTGGGGAATGAGCGTTGTCGATTCAGTCGCTATCCTCAAGGGTCGCGACCTTACTGGGACAGAGTACTTCAAAGCAGCCGTCCTTGGCTGGTGTGTGGAATGGGTTTGCCTCTTTGCTTTACCCCCTTATCATTGCATCCCACTGACCATCCGCTCAGGTTCCAACCCTACTTCCACATTTCCGATGACATGGTGGACGGGGAGCACAACCCGTCACTCCTGTGTGCCCGCCCCACCCAATGCATCCCGACGCCTCCTTCTCATGTCTTCTGGCCTCGCTCTACCACCCATCCAGGGCTCTCCTCAACAGCACGCACCCAACCCGCATTTGAACCATCGGAGTCAGAGCCCGACGCAAGGTCGTGCCCAGACGCAGAGTCGTCCGCTCTCCCCTTCACCCAATGCCGGAATCGGAATCGGAATTTGCGATCGTGTGTGCAGCGTGTTTCCTGGTGCGTGATCGGTTTGGCTGGGCCTCCTGTCCTTCTCCTACTAGTAGGACTCCTTCCGTACTGCCGCCCAACCCCGAGCCCACCGCTCCTCCTATTTCTGGCCCAAGTCCCCCGACGATCCCGGTAGACCCGCGCATGCAACTTCTCACTGATATGGTGTGCGCGTTCCATATGGGTATACTCTCTGTGCAGCATCTTTCGTACTGATCTTTGGTGATGTAATTCATCTGGTGCTCGGCTACTCCCTCGTTGTGTGTCGGGCCCGCAAGGCAAAGTACGTTCACCCATTCATCGCCATCCCCGTCACATCATCTCATCTATCTACTCAGGATTCCCTGGTGGCTCACGCAGCGTATGATCCTAAATCTTGCCCTTTCGGGTGGGCTTGGCCTCTTGCCTGGCCTCGGCAGTGTCCTACTTACCTCCTTCCGACCCAACGTGTGCAACGCAGCCCTCCTCAAGGAGTACCTCCACATGCGTAGTAGGAACAAGCCAAAGGTGGCAGCAGCACAGTCTGGGGCTCTGGCGGAGAAGAAGACCGACCTGGACGATAAGGCACAGATTGCAGATGAGAAGGAGACCTCCACAGATGAGATGAAAGCCACCCTGAAGGACGAGGAGGCATCAATTGGTGGCATATGTACTGATTCCCCCCCCCCCCTCATGGTGGTCCCACATGGGACTCCGCAGTGCCTCCGTGGCCAACTGCTCCTCCATTATTGATTGCCTGGTGGTGCTGGTGGATTGAGGCCATATGCACACTCAGATAGAGTATAGATAGTGTACTGATGTTGTAGTATAGTTGACTGAATATACTATCTTATGCTCATCATTGATTGAATTTTACCTGATACTTCTGTGTGCTTGAAACTGCTTAATGTTGTGCTTAGATTGCTTACATGTGCTTAATTTGATGCTTAGTGCTGCTTTAAAAGGTAATCGAACTTCTTGGAATTTTGCTTAATATTGTGCTTAATTAAGCACAATTAAGCACAACATGTGCTTAATTAAGCAGAATGGTGCTTAATTAAGCACCGGGGTGGCGTTAACCTGCTTAATCGTTTTGTGCTTAATTTGTGCTTAACGTGCTTATTAAGCACGTTAAGCACACATTAAGCAACATGGACAATTGCTGATGCTATGCTGCTGGCCTCAGGTTGTTGATGGCTTCGATCGAGCATGACACAGAAGAACAGGATGACAACGCTGGGGGGATATTGGACCAGCAAGCATTTAGGTTCTGTACTACTGTAGTAGCTCTGTATTTTGCTCAAATGACGTATACTCCCAAAAACGCCTCGTGTCCACCACTCCGAATTGTGCCTTGGGCATGCTTGTCATCCCGGCGTCTGTTCCCGTCTCTACCTCTCAAACTCACCCGCGCTCTCTCTCGAGTGTACACTTTGATTTCCATAACTGAGATTGCAAGTAATATCACGCAATACAGCAGAGCATAACACATTCATCAGATCACAACTGATAATACTGGTAAATCAGATAAGATGTGGTACATGCGCTCGACACCAATATGGCTGATCTTGATCAGCAGTCAGCAGTCCTGGTAATACAAAGTTAGGTACTGGCTAATTCGAGTCCAGAGTAATCTTGAACCTCCCCTCTCTGAGGATCCGCTTAACATCCTGGATGGACTGTTTGATCTCAGCAACCTCATCCTTGAGCGAGTCCATGTCATCTCTGCCAATCGAGATGCGCTTCCTTTTTGATGAGTGGTCACGGACCTCACGGACCCGGACCGGCTCCGAGTCAGGGACATCGCTTTCTGTGGATCGCTGTCGCTTCTGGCTCCGAGTCTGAGTCAACAGCTAACAGCAGAGTCATGATTAGCACTTACCTTGGCCTTGGCCTTGGTGCTCTGTTCTGCTGCTGAAGTTGGCACAGTATTGACACAATTGAAGTTTCCAAGCCCTGCGCCTGATGACTGAGAATGATGGCGAGGAGGAACTTTAGGGGATGGGGTATTAGCCTCAGGTGTCAAAGGTGTTTCAAGACAGGGGGGAAATGCTGATTCTTCGGATGTCGTCAACTCTAGGGGGCTGTCATGGAGATTGACCTGACGGTTGTGACGACTACCACGGGGATACCGGCGAATTGTCGAGTAGTGATACGGTTCAGTGCGAGGCATTGATTCTCACCAATGACATTAAGGGACCTTTTATGTGTCCTTGTTGCGAGTTCCGGTCACTGCACGCGGTGCACCCAGGAACCATGAAGTAGCCGTGACAGTAATTCAATTTGTGTCAGGCCCAGTCAGGCACCTTGCCGAATATGCTCGCACGCGACATCACGCGCACAATCTGCCATACCTCCGCCACAGCTCGACGTGCATCGACGTGTTCAAGTTGTCTGTGATCGTCTTTTGGATAACCTTCATCCTTGCGCAAACTGGCGTTGATCGTGTGACCCACGACATTCGTTTTTTTCACGCGCTGAGCGTGTTGAGAACCGCACTGGCACGGCTCCTGACTGGTATGACTGTGAATGACTGAGTTCATATGTTCCAGTTTTCTGACAAGGTCTCACCTCACTTGGACTCTCGCATACCGTCAACGTCAAGTCTCTCGAGCATAAGCGTGAGGTAAAGAAAAGGAAGCGCAGCCACGCGGTGACAAGAAGATGCGGAAAGTGTTAGAGACAGCGAGCAAGGTTCGTCTAAGGCTACTTCTGATTATTTGTGATCTGCTGAGACTTGTTCACCGTGACAGCGACGAACACGCAAAGATGCGGGAAATACCCCCAATTTTTCTGCCATCCAATGACTGCAGTCACTGCACGATCCACAAACATTTGGAGAAAAGCTCTACGATCTGTTGCAGAAATATGACGCTCGCTTTTCGCTCGATCACAAAATTCTCATGATGCAGCTCCTGAGTCGCATCACTTCATTGCACCAGCTGACAATCCTTGGTTTTTATACATACATCCTCAAGTATCTCACGCACCACCAGCTACGTGCCCCGGCCATTCTCGCTTTACTTGCCCGTCCATGTATGCACTTACACCACCTGACCTCCTCATTCCTGTGGTTCGCAAATTATCAAATCAATTTGTGCATCCCGGAGTTGGCTTGGAGGTTGTTGCTGCGGATCTGAACGCGGTTAGAGAGATATGCCGTCGGCAGCCATGGCTATGGAGGAGGACCTGCTTGGTGACTTGATCGGCTACCGGAAGGACAGGGATAAAGGCGTGATGAGTGCTGCAGGTGGGCTACTACAACTGTACTGTGAGGTCAACCTTAACATGCTAAAACGTCGGGAGCAGGGAAAGACGGCACGTATGAGGTTGACCCAGGGCAGTCAGCCTACTCCGTTCGGATATGTCGAGAAGCCCGCTGAGGACATTGAAGGCCTTACGGTTCGTCTTTCTCCTACTCCGTCTTGGATAATGGTGGACTGTATTCCTCTGTAGCTTCTCGAGTCTCGAGATCATCTCAAGACGGGTCTTTCAAGCGCCGGATCATCGGCCCAACCTCGCCCCTGTTTTCCATGCCATGACATCCGCGCCTCGGGCATAGACCAACCTCGTGACACTACTTTTGATCCGTTTGTATCTGCTTTTGTTAGCTGGTATATTTCACATACTAGCGAGGCGGCGTTCTGAGGACGCCACAGCGCCACTGACAACCACCTTCTCCCACCCCCGTCTATTGGCTCCAAAACCCCCCCTGGGTGCACGCCACACCCTAGAAGTGACAGATGAACCTTCAATTACAACCCGCAAAATATAAACCCAATCATGGTAAGTGAATTTGGATCCCCATTCATTTTCCTCCTAGCCATCTGACCCCCATCTTGATACTGCATGCCAGTGATTGTGCGGAGAGCTTCAAAGCTTGTACTTAGGTTCGTTCCTCTCATTTTAATTCCGCACATTGTTTCACCTGACCGGGTGTCTCACGTTACCCCTACGCAGGAAAACATTTTCGCCAAAGTAGGGCTCATACTATCATTTTCCTTCGTTCTGATTTGGGGCGTCCGCCTTCCGGTCGTGAGTGTTCTCAGTGCCACATCTTTGAACAAGTAGTCCCCTTGTTGATACTTGACAGGTTTGCATCAGATGTATTACTGGTCAGTATGCTAAGCCAAGGTGTGGCGCAACCGAAAACGTTGGGGATCGTGAGGTCATGGTCTTTTAGTAATGACTTGTCATCTATTTCTGCTGTTCTTTTTCCAAACCCACAATCAATAGGGGCGATAATATGAACGGGTAATCCAACTGCATATGGCTGTGTATATCTTCCTGACTCTTTCATGAGCTACTCTCCCAATGGGCGGACACCGGATCCCGAAAGATTACTGAGGTAAGTCTTCGTTAATATTTCTCTTCGTCGAACGGCTCCTAAGTCAATGCAGCGCATATTTTCACTCCGCGGCAACTCTAAACCACATAAGGGGTCGCCTTACCTCCGGGTTCGGTTCCCTGCACCATCTGCGGGATTGGTCATTTTCTTGTGTGCGATCGCCGTCTCTGAGGTATGTGGCAATGCAGGCGAATACATTTGCTCTATGGGCGCCGACATCCATGGACAGAGCGGAATACGGATCCATTTCTGAAGTTCTTCCGGATGCTCTCGATTTTACTCGGACGACTGGCTTGGCCTCCGGCCGAGAAGCGCAGAGCTACAAGCCGGGTGGAGGCCGCGGTGTCCTGGGAGAGGCTGATCTGTTTACGAGGTATCCTTGTGTTATTCATCGCGAGGCTGTTGTTGACGCATCCCCTGTGTTAGTCATGAGGGACTATTGCTCGACTACGAGGAAACCATGACAGGGCAGTACCCCTACTATATCCGACTAGACAGCCGCCCGCGAGCTCGGAACGCCAGCACCTGACAAGTACTATAATATCTCCGTACACTTCCTGGGTGTGGGGGACCGAACTACGCAGCTGGATGGTGCACATGTCAAGTACTCTCGAGGAATTCGGAATCCGGAATCCGGAATCCGATCAGTATCAAGGTTGGGCCTTCCATGGCCGCCGATGAATTTGTCTCTCTTCTCGACAGTTAGCACTTTGCTCGAACATTGCCGCCCAGTTATCGTTGCAACTAACCAGGCTTATAGTTGTTAATCCAAGCCATGATGGCGGACGAGTGACCCTGATAACCCGCTACGGGGCTGACAAGGTCACGACTAATTCACGACCTTCAGATCGACTCATACCCGGTACGTCATACCTTCTGGTTCTCTTAGAGTTTCTGCGATCCCCGTTTGAATTTTGAGCAATCTCTCGGTCAGTTCCTGTTTGGTCCCTCTTTTCCCCCCTCATAGGTGTGTGAAGGTGCGCTCCGCACCTTGTCTTCATTTTGCTCGCCCATGTGATCTCTTTGAATGCGGGTTTACACCAAATTCTCGTCCTCCTCTCGTCCTGCCTTGTTTCACCTCCTTTTTCTCCAGCATTTCTCAATGTGCTAGTACAGCCGAGCATCTACGATGCAGAGAAAATGACACTTGCGGATGTGATCAACGTCCTACGAGTGGTTTCAGAATTTGTGTGCCTATTTCTATACGACTCATTTTTACATAGGCCGTTGAAGTTGGCTCTCCGAACGCGACATCAAAATGGCTATGTCAAGGGGTTTAGCGATCCCTAAAGGACGTGTCTCCCTCCGCAGGAATCCGAAACCAAAGGTCAAGGATAAGGTACTCGTCGTTGCTGAAGGGAAGGCTACAGAAGCCAAAAGGTTGACACTTGTTCTGTTCTCGTTCTAGGTGACTAGCAGCAGGGTCCAAGCAACCTTATTCCTGTCGCTCCCCTTGGTCGTTTCCCAATGTCCTGGCCGTGTCCTTGGTCCGTGTAGCTTGATGCCATCAGAACGTCGGGGCCCCGTCACTGACAACGTTTTGGGATACGTTTGGCGTTTACAAGGTACTACGGAGTGGAAGGGTGAGAATGCCAGCGCTGGGACAATCCGAACCCCGATAGCGAAAGTGAGTCCGCTTCATGCCAGTTCTCAAATTCGACCGGTCTCAATAGCCTAGTTTGAATAGATTACCCAGTTGAAGACGTTGTAAGGAGTGCCATCGGGAAACAGCAGTCCGCAGACAAAGACCAGAGCTCAAAGCCCGGCAAGTCATTTCCACCTTCATTGTCCGAGCCTCGTCCTTGTCACCAGTATGGTATCTATCCCACACCCTGTTGATGTAGACTAGTATTATGATTTGGAATATCATTTGCATGACCAATTTGAATGTGTGCACGCGAGTGAGGGGATAATATGTGATACTGCTGATTCCCATTAAATAACTGACTATTTGAATAACCACTGAGAATGCTGATTGGGCTGATCAGCCTGATAATTGCTGAATAGTCGGATAGGGACTGATAACGCCGATAGGGTTGATTATCGTGATAACTATGAAACCAGCGATAACATCAAGTTGATAAGATAACTACTGATAAGACTGATAACCACTAATTGCACTGATTACGGTGATAATTGCTGATAAAGATCATCACGCAGTTGAGGACCTGTCAAACAGATTGTCGTGATCAGAGTTACTGATACAATAAGGTATAATGGGTGATTCATGGATAAGATTGGTTGGGATCACCTCCCAAAATCCTGATAAACATTTAGATTCTTATATGTGCATATTTCTGCTGATATCATAGTCTCATTTTACTCTTCAACTGATCACAGTTATTAAACATCGTCGCAGCTGATAGAGTACCCCTTCAACTGACCGACTTATCCCCGGAGATATGCTTATATCGGCCCAGATTGGTGTTTTGTGATTTTTCCGACACGAGATCTACTAGTATCACTTGTTCATTGGTCTAAGCTGTATGTAGTACATCGATTGTTGTGACCTTTTGTTTTCGTTTGTTATTGGGCTTTTTTGTTATCATTCTTTGTCGATGTTACCCTATTTTCACTTCCTTTCCACTGTTCCCCCGGTGTGTGGCTTAAGGAACTTTGAGAGAAATTTGATTCGGAGCCAAGAGACCGACTCGTCCGTCTCTGTCGGCGCTTTCACAATCTGATCCTTGCCTTTGTACTGATATGACTGGCCACGTATTCGGCATCTCCGACTCCGCCCTCACCTCACTCTCAACCAGTTCACGAGTGGCCATACAGCGATTGCTCGCTCATTCATCATCCGAATCCTCCAACGCGTACGTACAGTATTCTTATTCATTTTAGTAAAACTCCGGGCCGGCGGCGCCCGTTCACTCTCGGGATTCTCTTCGATTTCGCGGCTGCAGGCTCCAACTCCCTTTTTGAAACTTTTGAACCTGATTTGCGCTTCCCCCCCCCCCTCTTCCCCATTTTAGATATGCGGATCTACCGATTTCGAAGCTCGCCGCGGTGCTGGTTCTGTTGTATGAAGGAGCCGGCGGCGAGCTACGCGTGCTCTTGACCACCCGCTCGAAGGAACTGCGTTCCCATCCGGGACAGACCGCACTTCCAGGAGGGAAAATGGACAAAACGGACGCTGGGGTGGTCGAAAGCAGTGAGCCCTTTTTCTTTTCTTTGTCCTTCCCAATGGAGTCATTTGACGCATGGCCCGCGATTGTTGCGATTTTTTGGCTGGCAGTTTAGGGAAGCAAATGAAGAGGTCGCACTCCCACTGTACTCTCCGCACGTTCACACCCTCTGCACCCTCGATCCATTCGTCTCGCGGTACATGGTAGTGGTCACTCCCGTGGTAGCCTTTCTCGATGACCTCTCCGTTCTGGAGGAGCTGCGCGCGGCTCCTGGTGAGGTGGCACATATATTTGACCATCCGCTTGAGGCATTGCTCGATCTAGAGCTGGTCCGTAAGGAGGAACTCGTACTTTTGGGTAGCGAGCATTGGCCTTACGAGGAGGAACTCCATGTGCGTCCGCGTCCTTGTTCCTTTTCTCACTCTTATGATCATCGCCTTTACTCAGAACTTCACCGATGCCCTCTGGCTAGGGTGTATTTACCGCCTGCACCGCTTCCGGAGCACAGCCTCGCCAGTGAAAGGATTGACGGCAGACATCCTCGTAGGTTTTCTCTCATTGCCCTGCTTTGTTCGGTTTGGCTGACAGTGGAAAATTAGATGGAGATTGCGAAGATTGCGTACGCTCGCGATGCTGCATTTGAGAGGTGGGGACCAAGCCAATTGAAATCCTTCGACGAAATCCAACAGGCTATCTCGGCTTGCTCGCAGCCACACTGACAGCCCTTACCCGGAAACGTTGCACCAACCGCAACTGTGTTGGCCTGATAGTTACTCAAACATCAGGTCGTTTCTCATAGATGTACGTACAAGAATATGGTAATGCACTAATAGAATTTGTGACTTTGGTGGTGGGAACGTACTGTGAATGGTCTATAATCATCCAAGTCATCCGATCTGACCACAAAATCAGCATGGCCATTGGGTGGGATATGCCAAACATGTAAAGTTTAGTAGCAATACAAAATGCGATGGCGAGCGACATCGAAATCCTATCAGACGTACTTGGAGCGCACTAGTAACGATACACCGTTGCATACACTTTTTTAAATGTGCGTTTAGATGGCGCAGAATGTTTACAACAACCACTAGTAGTACAGTAACTAAGACGTACTCTTTCCGAGTCGACGTGTGCTACGTGAGTCGGCCGAATCACAATAGGGTTGGGATGGCAGTGTACATAATGCGAGGTGGGGATGGGGTAAAGCCAGAGCGTTGTCAGTGACAGTTGTGGGGATGGGCTGTGGTGTCGCACATACTCTCATTTAGAAACGTGCTCTGAAAGCAGTTTAATCATCTCCTCATGACCTTGACTTACAACCTGGAATGCCGTCCTGCCACTATTATCTACCACCCGTATATCCGCCCCAAGCTCGAGTAATAGGCACGCGACCGCCAATTTTCTCTTCAGGTGTTCCGGGCTTTCCCACGCCACCCACTCCCGTCTTTTAGAAGCCTGATGTAGCGGGGTCGAACCATCGTTACTCCGCGCGTTCACATCTGCACCGTAGACAAGCAATAACCGAACCACATCGGGCCAACCGAGTCCCGATGCTATGTGTAATGGGATTTCGCCGTGGTTATTCTTGATCTTGACGTCTGCATTATGTTTCGCTAGTAGTTGAGCTGCCTCGAAATTCCCCCATTCAGCAGCATAATGTAGTGGAGTCCAACCACTTAAGTCCTGGATATTCGTATCCGCACCATGACTGAGTAGCCACTGCACAATTTCAGTGTCGCCATGTATCGTTATCCCATGCAGTGGTGTTTTTTTATAGGAGCCTCGAATGTCAACCTTTGCACCGTGTTCATAGAGTAACTGTGCGACTTGAAAGTGTTTGCCTGCCAATGCAGCCACCAGGGGTATCAGATACCATCCGCCACGGGCATTCACATCTTGTAGATGCCTGACAATGAGGTCCTCTGCAAGGTCACGAAATCCACAGAGTGCGGCGTGATACAGAGGGGAAGCCAGTTCGCGGTGGGTGTATGTGTTTGAGAAATAGTAGAAAAAGGAATAACGGTGGGGTTGAGTGTCTATGTTGCAGAAACGGAGCCACGCCGAAAAATGAAGCTTGGTGGGATCAAAAAGAAGTTGCAGCCCCTTCCATATCTCGGACGACACATTCCCAAATTGGGCATGGTCGACCCAGTATCGCGCCGCATATCCAGCCAGTGGAAACTCATCTATAAATTTATCTTCATCCTCCGAGCCTTCGTCCTCCGAGTGTTCATCCTCCGAGTCGGTGATATCTTCATCCTCCGAGTCGGTGTTATCTTCATCCTCCGACTCGGCGTTATCTTCATCCTCTGAGTCAGCGTTTCTTTTATCCTCCGAGCCGGCGTCATCTTCGTAAGCGAGGTGGTTTACCGGCAAACGCAGCAAGACACCTAAGCAAGATTGTGCGAGGGTCTTGTGCGCTCGCTCCAGGGAAATATGATAGCGGGAGACATCCGCACTTGAATCGGCAAGACGAGGCGAGGTAAGGAACTCTTTCACCGAGAAATGCGAGTATTGAACGACTCGTGATTTGCCAGTGTCGACAATGGCAATCAAACTGGAACATGCCGCTTGAAGAGCCTCTTCTTGATCTTCCCACCGCCAGTCTGGGTTCAACATCGGAATCCCTTCACCACTGTCGAAGTCAACCGCGAGGACTTCTCCAAGTTCCTCAACGCGAAGTGGTCGGGTGGCCGCTACGAGACATTGGAAAAGGCGATAAGCATCCTCGCGGTTTGTGCCCTTGATTTCCTTCAGAACACGTAGATACGTCTCGTCCAGGGATTCGGGCAACTCTTTGAGGACACGCTCGACATTGCGTGCAGGACAGTCCCTCAGCGTTTGCAGCTGACACACAACCCATCGAAACCTGATTATCTGCGTGAGAACGTGCTACCAGAATAAACAGACATTCATACATTCCGTCGGCTTTTTCAGAAAGCGTCTTGATAACTAGATCCTTAAACGCTTGTCTCCAGTTCTTCATCACCAGCTCATTGTCCGAATGAATCACCGAGCGAACATATTCGGCAATATCTTGCTTCTGTCCGTCTTGGTCGTGCAGAGACAGCTTGAGACGTGCGAACTGTTCAAGAGAATTTCGTATATCAAGCTCGGGGCGGCTTGTTACACATATATACAAGTTTGGAAGCTGCAGCTTGACGAGTTCCTTAAGAAACTCTAAGACCTTTTGGCGCGAGCGAGGCACCCCAATTGACTCGGAAGTATTAGGACATTCGTCAAGAGCGTCGATAATAAGATAAATTGGGACTTGTCCCAGGACCCGAAACATGCTTTTGAGGCAACGCGAAAGTGCACTTTCACTGGGTTGTTGTCTACCCTGGTCGTGCGTGGAGTACAAGTCAAAAAGGGCCTTGAAGCAAAGCTCCGATTGACGACAGAGCTGAACGAGGAGAGAAGTTTGCAATGCGCGAATATCTTGCTTCGCAGCATCTTTAAAGTCGAAGAAAAAATACACCATGTGAGATGGCCTGGTGTCGAGGGACTGATTGAAATCGTCGACGATCGTAGAGCTGGTCGAAAATATGACTTGTTTGAAAGTCAGTCAGTCAGATAGCGACGCACCTAAGGATGGTCTTTCCGGATCCGGCTATCAAGTCATAAAGGAGAGATCAGCAACAGCAAAGTTACTGATGAAAGAACATATGTACGTTTTCCATGAATCCAGAGTAAGGACCCAGAACTGGATGTTTTCCAATCTTGAAAGGTACGGCCTTGGGTGAACCAAACCGCAGTGCCATCATGGTGAGCATCTCGGGCAGTGTTATAATTGATGGAAGGATCTGGAGGGGAAAGCCACTGGTGAAACGACTCGCATAACTGATGTTCACTGGCAGTGGCATTTTGAGACTCTAGCCAGTGTCTCAGATCTCCAAGATCTTTCCCAACCTGTTGCGTTGCTAACGTCGTTTCCCTTATGCCTATGACCATGAACCTCATTATTAGCGGTAGACTAGTTGATTTACACGTTGCGCACCATCAACCACCTGTTCCATTTTATTGTCCATGCTGTCCGTAGCTTCCAGGACTTGCACAGTTGCGGCTCGAGTCTCATCATTTGACAATATTTCCAGCCTTTGCAGCGCATCTTCAATATCGGTCTTTCCAAACAGCTTCCTCAGATATTTCTCTGCGAATGGTCAAGCAAGTGACAACTTCTGCCAAGAGATCGACTCACTCCCCCATCCTTTTCTGACCTCCTGCGTCGCAATAGCCAGGATCCCAAGAATTTCAGCCAGTATCTTCGCAATCAAGTTCTTCATCGTTTCGGTCAGTTGAACTTTAACGTAGATCTCGAGACGTCCGAAAAAGTTTTCGATTCGGCCGAAAAGAACAACAAGGGTGTCTTGGCTCGCGCTGACATTTTTGGCCGCCTATAGACTTTATGAGTCAGATTTTACTGTGTCAATCAAGGGAACAACATACTGCGAGGAAGATACCAATCCCAGCGAAAATCACTTTTGCCGGTGAGAATACCTCGAATCCGAATGTTAGAGGGCATATCCTTGAAGGGACAGATCCGAAGATTCACCATGCCAACACCCTGGCCAAGGGTGCCAGAAAGTGCGCATAGAACAGTAACAGTGGTGTTGAGCCATCGTTTTGAGCTTCCAATATCGCTCCGAGATTGAATGAACTGTTGAATATTGTATTGTTTGTTAAGTAAGTCGAGGATAGCGCCAGGGGAGTCGCAATCTTCCAGTTGTACTGTGAGCTGATGGGAAAGAAGGTCGTTCTTCGTCTTCCTTTTATACTTGTTCAGGGCGGCATCGAAAATAGATCGGAAATTGGAAGAGGAAGGGGAAGCTGAGGGTGTCAGGATGGGAGTGTGCGACATAGGGATATAGCCAATCCGATGGGGATTCGGTGTGTGTCAAGGCATAAAGGCAAGGATGACAATCGATCACTCATGTAGTTAGAAATAGTCCCACGAAGATATGCCCTGTGACCAGATATAGTCGATAGGCGCACAATGCATCGAGCAGTGCCAGTGCACGTGATGCCAGTGGGACGCGCTTGCGTGGCCTAGCGTATCAAACGCTAGTTAGACAAAGTGCTGCATCGTCATTGACAGGAAAAGGTGCAAGAACAGCTCCGGAGCCGGAGCTGCCACCTTTCCCCTATCATGATCCTAAAACCTGTTGACTGAAGACCGCGCTTCGTGCTACAGGCACAGAGATACAGCGAAGAGCATAGTGAGGAATCTGCGCCACAACCCCTTCCCTTCCCGTCATCCTCGTTACTGTGACTGGACATTCAGTCAAGGACAAGCTTAAGCGCCTCTGAATCCCTGGCTTCACCAATTGTCCATCGCGATCCCTGCATCGTCTCCCCTCCCAGCTCAGCTAACCTGTCCTGCTCCGTAGCATCCCTTCCGGTCCTTTGAACTCTTTAGAACGCCCTCCGCAACCTACGCCGATTACCAGAGGATCCCGAGAGGGATCGATAGTGAGGTGTCTGGGCACCGCGGCTAGCGGGTCTCAGATGGTGGTGGTGATGGCGTGCTACCGGGGTGGTCATAGAAGACGGGCTAGCATGTGCATGGTGGATCTCTTAACATGTGAAGCACTGTCACTTCAGGGGTCGAGTTTGGCTAGGCCAAGGAGGGTAAATAAGATTTTACCTTGCAACATCAAAATGTCCAACCAGATTCATATGCACAGAAAGAGAGGTGCGCGTCTCGTGTCCAATTTTTCAATTGTGTTTTTCGTGTTGACGATCTGTCCTTTATTTTTGTGCCCGAAGGCTGACGAGGAGACCAGAAATGACCCCCGCAGACTACTTGTATTCTCACTCCATGCCCCCACCACCTTCACCACCACCACTAGGTAGACCTCCTGTTCTTACCCGAACACAAACAACTCCTGCATCAGCGGAACTGTTCTTTTCTGATGTTCGTGCACACCGACGACACTGGAACACCAGTCGCATTCCAGTGTTCCATTTGAGGCACCGATTAACGGTCCATCTAGGGCGAAGCGAATCGGACAACCTACCATTTGCGGAACCGCAACCAAGATGGCGGCATGTTATGAAGTCTGTACGAATAAGGAAGCTGTTCAACGCACCAGTAGATTAGAAGACCCACTCTCCGTGCGACTTTTGCCGACTACTTGTTTGTTGTTGCAGGTATTCAGCGGCCACCACGCCCAGTCGACGGCTCAGTTACAATGCTAGAAGCGAAAGTCGATGACGCAGACGAAGGGCGGCATGCAGTCTATCAAGCGTCGATTGTTGTGCCCACTTCCTCGCTCGGCAGACTCTTCCTTTACAAACACTAGCTCTTCTCGCCAGAAGCAGGACATTTGATGTCTCCGCCTAATATACGGTATGAGCGTGGCCTTCCAGTTCTGTGGATGGGACGGACTTGACGATATCGCTCACTTCGGATGGGAATCCTGAGCAAGTATTTGATGAGCCGTTGCCTCCCACCCTTCCCGAGACCCATGGGTGCTGCTGAATGGCCAAAGGAAGAGGTGCTTTAAAAGTCAAGTCGCCGGCTGCATACATTGCGGTTGGGCCGGCTGGTGGACCTGCGCACGGTGGCGGTGGAGGTATCCCCGTATACGTGGGCGCTGGAACTGTCGAAGGCCTAGGGAAGAGGCGATGAGGGTGAGGAAGAAGTGCAAGTAATCGAACCTCCACTGCCATCGACGCCACCAAAAAGGACAAGAGGACGTACTGGTGGTGGTGTGCGGAGATGATGACTTGTGTTTTACGATAATATACTGTTCATTGGTCTGAGCTGTAAGGTCAGGTGTCTGACCGACAGACGGGATGCGGATCTCCCAGTTAAAATTTCTCTCGAAATTTTGGGTTCAGACCGGGTAACAGTGGAACGAAAGTGAAATTAGCCTGAGGGGCAGGTAACAAAGCTCAATGATAACAAACGAAAACAAACTTCACAACAACCAACATTCAAACGTACACCTTGACCCGTCTTCGGCATCTGCGACTCAGCTCCGCCGCACTCATTCATGAGAGTCCATCTAGCGGTTGCTCGCTCATTCTCCTGGATTGTCCAACGCGTACGTTCATTTTCTTCGAATTCGCGACGACTTCCTTTTCAATTTTGAACCCGAATCGCGCCCCCTAGATATGCGGACCTACCCATTTCGAAGCTCATCGCAGTGCTGGTTCTGTTCTATGAACGCGCAGGCGAGCTACTAGTACGCGTGCTTCTGACCACCCGCTCGAAGGAATTTTGCGCTCTCATCTGGGACAGACCGCTCTGCCCGGAGGGAAAATGGACAAAGTGGACGCTGGGGGTCGTCGAAACGGCAGTGAGCCTTTTCCTTTCTTCCATCCATCCACCCACCCTTCATGCCACGATTATTATTTTTTTGTGTGTGGCTAGTTTAGGGAAGCAAATGAAAAAGTCGCCTTCCCATTGTGCTCCCAGCATGTCCACACCCTTTACACCCTCCTTCCATTCGTCTCGCGGTACATGTAGTGGTCACTCCCGTAGTGGCGATTCTCGATGACCTCTCCATTCTGGAGGAGCTTCGCGCTGCTCCCGGTGAGGTGGCGCCGCAAAGAGGCACTCGTACCGCTGGGCAGCGAGCATTGGCCTTACGAAGAGGGGCTCCACATGCGTCCCTCGTTGTAGTGTCCTTCAGTTGTTCCTTTTCTCACTCTTATGGTTATCGCCTTTACTCAGAACTTCACGACGCCCTCTGGCTAGGGAGTATTTACCGCCTGCACCGCTTCCGGAGGACTGCCTCGCCAGTGAAAGGATTGACGGCAGACATCCTCGTAGGCTTTTTCTCATTTTCCTGTCCTTGCCTGCTTTTGTGCGGTTGGCTGACGGTGGAAAATTAGATGGAGATTGTGAGGATTGCATACGCTCGCGATGCTGCATTTGAGAGGTGGGGACCAGGCCAATTGAAATCCTTCGAGGAAATCCAACAGGCTATCTCGGCTTGCTCTCAGGCAGCCCTTACTTGGAAACGTTTCATCAACCGGAACTGTGTTGGCCTCATAGTTAACATCAGGGTCGTTCCTCATAAATGTACGTACAAGAATAGGGTAATGCACTAATAGAGTTTGTGAGTTTGGTGGGAATGCACTGGTATATGATCATCCAAGTGACCATGGATGACCACAAAATCAGCACGGCCATTGGGTGGGTAAGGTTTATCAGGTGAATGTAAAGTTTAGTATCAATATAAAATGCGATGGCGACATCGGATCCCTATCACAGACGTACTCGGAGCGCAACAATAATGCTGCCTGAAAATAGTCCCACGAAGCTCGCCACCACGGAGTCAGTCCACGTATGAGACCTAGCGTATTGCCTAGACTCGGAGGTCTTTCAGTTTGCCATCGTCATCGAACGCTATTTAGACAAAGTACTGGATCGTCATTAACAGGAAAAGGTGCAAGAACAGCTCCAGCGCCGGAGCTGCCAGTATTCTTGCACCTTTCTCTATCAGCCTCTAAAACCTGTTGATTGATAACCGCGCTTCGTTTGACAGGCACGGAGACACAGCGAAGAGAATTACGACAAATCTGCGCCACAATCGTTTCGCCCTCCTGTTATGGAGACTGGACATTGAATTAATGACAAGCGCCTCTGAATCCCTGACTTTACCGCCGATTGTCCATCACGATCCCTGCATCGTCTTCCCTCGCAGCCCACTGGGTTGTATGGATGCTGGACTGTCCGGCTCCAATATCCTGCTCCGTGGCATGCCCTGTGCATTTCATGACCAAGCCTGTCTACTTTGACTTTGACTGTGAAGCACCGTCACTTCAGGCCTTCTGGGGTTGAGTTTGGCTGATCCAAGGAGGGTAAATGAGTCATTACCTTGCAAACATCAAGTCCAACCAGATTTATGGTTGCAGGCAAGGAGAGAAATGCGCATCTCGTGTCCAGATTTCCATCTGTCTTTTCGTGTTGACAATCTGTCCGTTATTTTTGTTCCCGAAGGAGACCAGGAATGGCCCCCACAGACTACTCGTATTCTACTCGCATTCTCACACCATGTCCCCACCCCCACATTCACCCAACCATTAGGTAGACCCCTTATTCTTCCCCGCATACATCCAACTCCTGAATCAGTGGAACTGTCCTTTTCCGATTTTCATGCATCTAGAGCAACGCGAATCGGATAACCTACCATTGGCGTAACCGCAGACAAGATGGCGGCAGAAGATGAAGTCCGTACGACCAACGAAGCTATTCAACGCACCCGAGAGCTGGGACGACCCGAGTTCCGCTGACGACTCAGCCAGAGCCAGCCAGCCAGAAGCAGTACCTTTGAAGTCTCCGCCTCGGGTATACGGTACAAGCGTGGCCTTCGACTCGGAGTAGTGTGGATGGGACGGACGTGACGCTATCACTCACTTCTGATGGGAATCCTAAGCAAGTATCGATGACCCGTTGCCTCCTACTCTTCCCCAAGTACCCATAGATGCCGCTGAATCGCCGGAGGAAGAGGTGCTATAAAAGTCAAGTCGCCGGTGTCGGACCATGACGGACCGTGAGCGACGTGACCGCTTGCACTTGCGCTTGGCCGCCGTGTCCCGCGTCGTCCTGTTTGCCATCGCCATCGACCCAAATATCGTACGTGCATCAACGTCGAGCACCGTGACCCATGAGCAATTAAAGAAAGCTGTGGTGATCATAATGACCCTTCCACGGGAAGGTCCCATCTAGCCCACAAAGGAGGACCAAGTCTACGTGGGCACTCTTGTTTTCTTTCGTAGTCCTTTCATCTAACCTAATTATACTCTTATTACAAGCAGCGTAGGGTTTTCTATGCGCAACTGTGGGCATCACGGTCCTCATTTACACCAAACTTGGAATTCTAGCCACCAAACGCGACGTCAACATCCCGTGACCTGGTATGCTCTACGGATAAAGCCAAGTGGTGCGCGATCGCTTTCTTCCTTTTAAGCCATAATTGCTAATATGATGTAAACCATTTACACCCTATCACAGTACAGGTATGCTTGGGATGATCATCAACAGGGCACATCGAAGGAGGAGGCGTTGACCAAATATGTAGAGAAGCTCATTGACGTGCGTTGCTCATGTGCCCTCATAAAAGTCGTGATGCTGATCTACCAATATACTACTCTAGATTCTCGAAGCCGTGGGGACGAAAGAGGCAAAAGATCACATAGTCGAGATCAACGCTGCCTGATTTGTCGACGGCAGATGGGGCTCGGAAGTCCCGGAGGAGAGGGAGGGGTGTCCTTGTCAAATGCTGTGTATGTGTCTTGTACGTCGTCCTGGTCACGCGTTTATCTGCGTGTATCATCCCCAAAAAGAGGGCGGCCGTTTCACGCCCGCCCATACCCCCCCTCGACGAACACAGCACCATAGGGATCTAGCACATAGCGTGTTCGATGAACGTCCCCCGCGATCACCACTTCATGCGCCTACACCACGCAAGGCGCGGGCCGCGGAATACTCGACGAATCTGACGACAAAGACGACCACGGGCGATTGTCGCGCTTGATTTACCCCTTGCTGCGTGTCCGCAACGAGAGCGAAGCCGGGGGCAGGGGCTGTTCGGCATGCACGGCAGGAGAGTCATTAACGCAAAGCGGCGAGCCGAACAAGACTGCACGACAGCGCACGTTAGACCCGGACTCGGGTGGCGTGACTGATGAAGACTTGTTGATGTTCGGTATTGAGCCGCACTTGTGTACCGCGGTTGGGCCGATGGCGGTGGAGGTATCACCGTATATGCGGGCGCTGGAACTGTGGAAGATGAAGATGAGGATGAAGTGCAAGTAATCGAACCTCCACCGTCATCGATGCTGCGAAGGAGAACAAGACGACGTACTGGTAGTTGTGTGCGGAGATGATGGTGACTATGTTTTACGATAACATGGAACATCTACTATTAATTGGTCTAAGCTGTACATGTTTGGTTATTGTGGAGTTTGTTTTCGTTTGTCATTAGGTTTTCGGGGATACTATCCCACTGGCAGAACCACTGTAACATACTACAGTATTATCGTTGTGCTTTTGCAACTGCGTTACCCTATTTTCACTTCCGTTCCACTATTACCCGGTCTGTGGCTTTTAAACTCAAAACTTTGAGAGAAATTTTGAGTGAGCCAATAGACCGGAGATCCAGTCGACACCTGACCTAGACCGAGAAAGTCCCACGAGTACCAAACTAAACCAAAGCCGAATATGGAAGACAGCTCCGAGTCACCGAGCTCACCTCGTCCCCTCTTTCAGTCTGTCATCTCATCCAATACCATTTAGACAAAGCGCCGCATTTTCAGTGAAAGGTGCAAGAGCAGCTCCAGTGCTTTTTATGCACCTTTCCCCTATCACGCTCGTAAAATCCGTCGATTGATGAGCGTGATCGTTCTACGGGCATCATAATAGAGATATAGTGAAGAGCATGAAGAATGCGCGCCACAATATCTTCGCTTCCCCTTCCCCTCGTCACGGCGACCGGAAGTCGAGGCAATGACAAGTGTCGCTGAGTCCCTGACTTCACCAGTTCACCGCTTGCTGTCCATCGCGATCCCCTGCATTGTCTTCCCTGCAGCCCACGGGCATCCACGGGCTCTGAATTGTTCTGTTCCACTGCCCTGCTCTGTGGCATACCTTGTACACTTCCTGACCAAGCCGTTCTACGTTGATTACGTGGCGTCCCTTCCCGGTCTTTTGAGCTCCCGAGAACACCCTTCGCAACCTACGTCGGTAGCCTACCGATCTCGAGCGGGATCTGTTATCGAATTGTCTGGGACGGGTCTCCAATGGTTGTGGAAGCGGCGGCGTATCTGCAGGGTCGTCATAGAAGAAAGGCAGGCAGCACATGGCGGATTTCTTAGCATGTGAAGTACCGTCGCCTCAGTGGTGAAGTTTGGCTTATCCAGAGAGGGTGTACGAGACTTGACCTTGCAAACACTGACATGCCCAGCGAATTTTGTGCGCGCAGGAAGAAGAGGGAGCTGTCTGCTGTGCGGGAGGGTAGAAAATATTAAGTAGTTGGAGGAAGAAGTGAGATAGCTCAGAGAAGAGGTCGGCGTTTTTGGTCTAATTCTCTATCCATATTCTTTGTGTTGACAATATCTTTGTTACCCAAGATTTTGTGAGGAGCCGAGCAACAACTGCACGCCATCACTTCCGCAGCTGCCGCCGCCACTGCCATTATGCGGCACCCTTGTCCTCCCCAAGAGCCAAAAACTCCAGTAATGGCGGAGGTGTCTTTTTCCGACACACCTGCGTCACTGTGGCACGCCAGTGGACGCTCCGATTTTTCACCGCCTAGAGCGAAGCGCGTTGGACAGCCCACATCGACGCCCCCGCATATAGGCCAGCTGCCTCCCTGTACTATGAGTTCCGCTGATACTTCATTTATTTCCCCGAGTGTTCAGCGGCCACCACTCGCGGTCGATGGCCCAGTTCAAGTTACAATTAGCAAGAAGCGAAATTGGGATGGTCGATACGCAGGCGAAGGAAGGCGTGCCGTCGTCAAGTATCAAGTGATGAGCCGACTTTCTCGACATGTTACAATACATTACATACCTCGTTATTAAGTGCAGTACAGTGCATACATTAAGGAATTGCTTTGGCCACCATAAAAGTGGGCTCTCTACACGTGACTCTTAATCTTGACCGAGTTCCTGGCCCGGGTCGGGTTGGCAACTAGTAGCGCACTGCTAAATCTGCCCGCAACCCGCAAACACTTCTCCTCCTGCAGCCCTTCACATAACCGATCATCTGTATTTCTCTCTCTTCGTCTGCGATCAGCCCGTCAAGCAATGATCTTAGAGTCCACATCGCCAGCCACCTTGGCGTTCAACATCCTGTCATCAAAGCAGAACTGCAGCCATATTCGGTATATCCAATTCAGCTCGCGTCTCTTGCCGCTCCTGGAGAAGAGACTTACCGATGGCTCCGTCGCTCGAATCCTTGAAACGCAAACGTATTCTCATTCCATTGTAACTTTGGGCCAGTCCACTGGTGTAATTTGACTCGGATCTCTCCGTTTTGGTGGTGGGTTGCTTGTGAACCTTCTGAACTTTAAATCTGATTTATTCCCTAGACGTGTTGATCTACTTATTTCGAAGCTCGCCCGCAGTGCTCGTTCTGTAGTGTGAACATGCCAGTGAGACCCTCACGTCCTTCACTACCTGCTCGGAGGAACTGTGCTCCCATCCAAGGGAGACGGCTCTACCTGGAGGAAAAATATGACAGTAGACGCTAGATTTGTTGAAACAGCAGTGAGCCTTTCCCTCTTCCTTCCGCCCCTTTCTGGCACCTTTATTCCCACTGTGTTCCCTTCGTGTCCACACACCCTGCCCCCTCGACCCATCCGTCTCGGATGTGGGTCGCTTCTCTTGTAGTAGCACCTTTTGACAATGTCCCATTCTGGATGAGCTGTGCGTAGCTCCCAGTGAGTAGGCACATATATTCGACCACCTACTCGAGGAGTTTATGATCATACAAGTGATCCCATTTGACCTGGGGCGACCACAAAATGACGGACGACCAGCGTTACCAGGTGGGATCCTTCGAGTGGACTTCGTGGAATGGACGTATGTCGTTATTATTAACAAATGGGACGTGCCCGACACTTATACGGAATATCAGTTTCTTGGGTTTTACGTCTGTAGAAGTACCTGAACGGTAGCTGTTGTGTCCTTCACTGGTACCGCAACGATTCCTGTTAGTGTGAATCTCTGGAAATTTCTGAGCCAAGACGTTGCCGTCACGTTGGCTTTGCGGGTTACGGCCACATGGATAGCAGTTTTGTAAAGTAATGCGGCAGTGTAGCATGTAGCGATACAACTTGAAATAATGACGAGTACTCGAGAGGCCTATCTTTAGACATAAGCAGTACTAGTAGTGGACTTGTGAGCGTTATAGTACACGCTCACTTTGTAATGTGCTCTGACAGCAGCAGCTCGATCATCTCCTCATCATCTTCATATGTAACCTCGAATGCTGTACTACCGCTGTTATCCACCGCCCGTATATCTGCCCCGTTCTCGAGTAACAATCTTGCGACAGGGACTTTGCCCTCCTGTATTTCCCAGCGTAGATCCCCCCTGCGTGGAGCCACATGTAACGGGGTAGAACCATCGTCCATCCGCGCGTTCACATCGGCGCCGGAGCCAAGCAATAATCGAACCACATCGAGGTGACCACTTTGCGATGCCACGTGTAATGGGGTGCGGCCGGCGAAAGCCTTAGCATTGATGTCCGCATTGTGCTGCAGAAGTATCTGAACTATCTCTAGATTTCCCCTCACAGTTGCAAAATGCAGTGCGATCCCACCCTCTTTGGTTTCTCGGGCATTCGTCTCCGCGCCACATTCGAGTAGCCACTGCACTATTTCGGGCTCGCTGCCCGTTGATAGCATTTGCAGTAGAGTTCTTTCATCCTTGCCTGGAACATCGACATTTGCACCGTGTTGGTAGAGTAACTTTGCAACATGAAGGTGCTTCCCCGCCAATGCAGCCCCCATGGGTGCCACATAATATCCGCCACGGACATTCACATCTTGGTGATGCTTAACAATGAGGTGCTCTACCAAGCCAAAAAGTCCACAGAGAGCGGCGTAATACAGGCAGGATCCGTTTTTTGGTCTCTGAGCGAAAAAGTAAAGAGGGGATTCGTAATCGGGAAAAGTGTCCATGTCGTGGTATTGAAGCCACGTCGAAAAATGGTGTTTGTTTGGGTCAAAGAGACATTCCATCCCTTCCGAAACAAGCGACGACACATTCTTGAACTGAACATGATCGACCCAGTATTGAGCGGCGTATATAGCCAATGGAAAGCGGTCATCGACGCTATCTTCGCCCTCGGTTCTATCTTCGCCTTTGCTACTATCTTCGCCCTCGCTGTTATCTTCGCCTTTGCTGCTATCTTCGCTCTCGCTGTTATCTTCGCCTTTGCTGCTATCTTCGCCCTCGCTGTTATCTTCTCTCTTGGAGTTATCTTCGTGGAGATCCTCGTGCACTGGCAAACGCAGCAAGACACCTAAGCAAGATTGTGCGAGGATCGTATGCGCGGGCTCCAGGGAAATATGATAACGGGAGACATCCGCACTTGAGACGGCAAGACGAGGCGAGGTCAGGAACTCTTTCACCGAGAAATGCGAGAATTGAACGACTCGCGATTCGCCTGTGTCGACAATGGCGATCAAACTGGAACATGCCGCCTGAAGAGCTTCTTCTTGATCCTCCCACCGCCAGTCTGGGTTCAATTGTGGAATCCCATCACCACTGTCGAAGTTCATCGCGAGAACTTCTGCGAGCTCCTCGACACGAAGTGGTCGGACAGCCACCACGAGGCATTGGAGAAGACGATAAACGTCCCCACGGTTCGCGCTCTTGACTCCCTTCAGGACACGTAGATACGTCTCGTCTAGAGATTCGGGCAATTCGCCGAGGACACGCTCAACATTGCGTGCAAGACATTCCCTCAGCGTTTCCAGCTGACATACAACCCATCGAAACCTGAGAGTCTGTGTGAGAACACAGAATAAACAAAGACCGACACTCGTACATTCCGTCAGCCTTTTCAGAGAGTGCCTTGATGACCAAGTCTTTAATTTCTTGTCTCCACTTCTTCATCACCAGCTCATTGTCCGAATAAATCACCGAGTGAACATATTCGGCAATATCTTGCTTCTGGCCATCTTCCTCATGTAGAGAGATCTTGAGACGTGCCAATTGTTGAAAGGTGTTTCGTATATCGAACTCTGGGCGACTTGTTACACATATATGCAAGTTCGGAAGGTGCAGTTCCACTAGTTCCTTCAGAAATTCCAAGACCTTTTGACGCGAGCGAGGTGCCCCAATTGACTTGGAAGTATTAGGGCATTCGTCAAGAGCGTCGATGATAAGATAGATTGGCGCTTGTCCCAGTACCCGAAACATGCTTTTTAGGCAATGGGAAAGTGCACTTTCACTGGGCTGTTGTTTACCCTTATCGTGCGTGGAGTACAAGTCGAAGAGGGCCTTGAAACAAAGATCGGATTGACGACAGAGCTGAACGAGGAGAGAAGTTTGCAAGGCGCGAATATCTTGCTTCGCAGCATCTTTAAAGTCGAAGAAAAAATACACCATGTGAGACGGCCTGGTGTCGAGGGACTGTTTGAAATCATCGACGATCGCAGAGCTGGTCGAAAATATGACTTGTTTGAAAGACAGGCATCAGATAGCGACGCACCTAAGGATGGTTTTTCCGGATCCTGCTATCGAGTTGGGAGGAAGGATGAGCAATAGCAGCGTCACTGAACAAAGAATAAATATACCTTTTCCATGTACCCAGAATAAGGACCCAGAACCTGACGTTTTCCAATCTTGATATGTATGGCCTCGAGTGAACCATGTGCGGTGCCATTGTGGTAAGCGTCGCGTGCCGTGTTATAATTGATGGATGGATCGGAGGAGAGAGCCACGTTTGGAGTTTCTCTTGTAAATGGTCTCCTGTGTGGAAATTTGAGGCTCTAAACGATGACATTGAATTAGGAGTTCATGAACCTTCAGATCACCGACATCGCTTTCAATCTGTTGCGTCACTATAAAATACGACAATTAGCCATGAGAGCAGATGGAATACACTTTCATGTTGCGTACCATAAACGACCTGTTCCATTTTACCGTCCATGCTGTCCGCAGCTTCCAGGACTTGTACAGTGGCCGTCAGAGCCTCATCATTTGACAGTTTTTCCAACCTCGTCAGTGCACCTTCAATATCCGTTTTTCCAGTCAGCTTCTTTAAATATCTCTCTGAGAATGATCAGTCAAGTGACAGTTCTGCTTAGGGACCGACTTACTCCCCCATCCTTGTCTGATCTCCTTCGTCGCAATAGCCAGGATTCCAAGAATCTCTGCCATTATCTTTGCAATTAAGTCTTCATCGCTTCGGTCACTCGCACTTTAATGTAGATCTCGAGACGTTGGAAAAAGGTTTCGATTCGATCGAAAAGATCAACGAGGGTGTCTTGGCTTGCGCCGACATCCTTGGCCGCCTACGGAGTTTATGATCAGATTTTGACTTGATCGATCAAGGAAACCACACACCATGAGTAAGACACCTATTCCAGCGAAAATGACCTTTGCCGGTGAGAATACCTCGAGTCGGACAGTTAGAGGGCATATCCTTGGCGAGATAAGATCCGAAGACTCACCATGCCAACACCCTGGCCAAGGGCGCCAGAAAGTGCGCATAGAACAGTAACAGTGGTGTTGAGCCATTGTTTAGAGCTTCCACCATCGTTTCGAGATTGAATGAATTGTCGAATATTGTATTGTCTGTTAAATAAGTCGAGGATAGCGCCAGGGGAGTCGCAATCTTCCAGTTGTACTGTGAGCTGATTAGCAAGAAGGTCGTTCTTCGTCTTCCTTTTGTACTTGATCAAGGCGGCATCGAAGATGGATTGGAAATTGGCAGAGGAAGCTGAGTGTGTCGAAATGGTAGTGCGAGACATAGGGACTGTTGGGAGTAGAAATTTCGCGCTGGGGGATTTCGAGTCGGTGTGTTGAAGCAAAGATGAGTCAAGTCGGTCAACAGATCGATGGGACCGCCATGCCTGCTGCCTCGTGTGGTACAAATGACCCGATGAGGTCGATAGGCGCTCAATGCAAATGATCGCATACAAAGTGACAGACCATGAGAGCAGAACACAACGGTCAGTCGAGAGAAGTGATGTCTTGTGCACGGTAGCCGCTTTTTTTTGCCATCGTCTTCAAAACGCTACTTTGCACGAACCGAGTCATGTGTTTTGCTCAGGCTGGAGCCGTTCCGGCTGGCACATCTCCGTTTTCATTCGTCTATTTTATAAATACAATAGCTGATCGACTTGGATGAGCACGCTTCACGACGACTGGACATCGAGTCAATAACCAGTGCTGCTGAGTCCTCACCGCCGGATGTTCGTCACAGCTGTACCCGAAGCCTCCCTCCACCTTGACGACGTGCTATCCTTTCCCGTCCTTCGGGCTCCCTGAAACAACCACCCAGGGCACCTACACCGATTTCCTACTATCCCAGCTGGGATAGGCTGACAAAGTCCCCGCACGATATGGCCGGGGGTCATAGGTGGTGGTAGTGATGGTGGTGGGTGCGCTACTGGTTTCACCATAGTGGGCAAGGACTAACTTACATGATGGATCCTTCAGCGAGTGAGGCACTGTCACCGCAAGGGGTCAAGTTTGGAAAACCAGACTTTACCCTTGAAGCACAGAAATTCCGGCTCCGCGTATGAAGGAAGGCAGCTGTCTCTTGTGCGGGAGGAATGTAGAGTACGCGGACTGTCGTGCGAAACAGAGGCAGAGACGACGGCGATTATATGAAAAAAGTGGAGAAAGGTATGAAAAAGAAGACGAGCGTGGGAGACTACAGTCATGTTTACCTGCAGCCGATTCGGCTGGTATGGGGTGATATTCGCGCAGGGCGGTGTGGTATTCCTGTATTCGTAGGCGCTGGAAGACGTGGAATTAAAGGTGGTGATGTGGACAAGGCACAAGGAATCGATCTACCGCCACCGCCAGCCCCGCTAAGAAAACCGAGAGAACGTGCTAGTGGTACAAGGAGATATAGTATGGTGATACAGTATAGTATCCCACCATGGTACGGCACTATGATGATATCATTCTGTCTCTTGCCTCGCAACTGTTACCCTATTTCACTCTATTGTTACAGTATTATTCCCTGGCGTGTGGCTTGTGATTTTAGCCACACAGTTCATCGTGCTCTCAACCTCTGCAAGACGGGCCCGATACGGCGCAGCTAACCAATTTCGAATTCTTCAGCAGCGCGTTCAAGTAGTTTACGGTCAGCATCGAGGGCTGGTCCGTCGTTGGAACGTACATTGGGAGAAGTGCAAGGGTTCCGGGTGAGCTCATTTTGTGTTCTTCACTAGTTACTAGTTACCGCTCGCTCCCCCTCCCCGCCCTTTGCTTGACATCCTTCCTGTTTTTAGCAGTCGTTCCACTCGCCAACGTCTATTTGTGACTCTCTACAGTACATCAAGAATTCATTGGGCCACCCAGACGCGAGCCCTACACTTGCTCCGGGTCGATGATTCCACCTGGCACGTATCAAACTCACTAGTAACTCTACCTGGAAGACTCATTCCTCTGCAGCCCTTCGCAAAATAAATCATTCGTGTCTCTCTCTTCGTCTGCGCCATTCCCTCTGCGATCCATGCCATCGCCCGTCGACGATCTTCCTCCACGCGACGCTTTGCTCCCCAAGTTCGAGTTCGCAACACCAGCTGACCCCCGATAACAGGAGTGGCGGACTCTCGTGGACCTTTCGGCATCGATACACACCACTCACGCTGGTTCCAAATCGGCTCCAACATCCTGTCGTCGAAGCGAGACCGATACGTGTTCACCGAGGACTGTACCCATATGCGGCATCTCCGACTCGCCGCCTAGAGTCCATGGGAGTCCATACAGCGAATAGCTCACTCTCCCGAATCCTTGAACGCAGGTCGGTGGGTTCCTCTGAGTTCGAACTTTGGATCTGATTCGTTCCCCTAGTCATGTTGACTTAGCTATTTCGTAACTCAACACACCGCTGGCTCTGTTATATCAACATGCCGGTGAGCCAGTTGTGTTCTTGACCACCCGCTCGAAGGAATTGCGCTCTCATCCGAGGGAGGCCGCTCTACCCAGAGGAAAATTAACCAAAGCGGACGCTGGCGTGTTCGAAACAGCGGTGAGTCTTTCTTTCTTCCCTCACCCCTTGTCTGACACCTTTATTGAGCTGAGCGTGGCGATTGACGAAGCTTTTCTCTGGCCAGTTTATAGAAGTAGATGAAGAAGTCGCGTTCCTATCGCGGTTTCCCTCATGTCCACGCCCTCTTCACCCTCGATCCGTTCGTGGTCACTTATCTAGTGGCACTTCTCGACGATGTCTCCGTTCTGCAGAGGGTACGTGATCCCAGTAAGGTGGTCACCACCCGCTCGGGCCGCTGATCGGCCCGGTCATGCCACTGGATAGTGGGACGCCTTGTGAACTCGCTGTTTTTTGTCCGTGTCTGGCATCCTTGTGCCTTTCTCACTCTTATTATTCCTCCCACTAAAATGGACCATCACGAATCACAGATGTCCACTGCTTGGTATTCAATACCTCTTGTGCCGCTTCCAAAGCCTTGCGTTACAAGAGCAGGGACTGACTGCAGACACCCTCGTAGGTTTCTCACTTCTCTGCTCGTCTCTTATTTGTTTGGCTGACGGACTGCGGGAATTAGATTTCCCCTGAGCTGACTCGGACTACGTACACTCGCGACACTGCATTTGAGAGGTGGCGACAAGGCCAATTGAAGTCTTTCGTGGAAATTCAACAGGCCACCTACGCTCGTTCATAGACACTGTTCTTACCTGGACGCGAACCGCAAGTGTTGGGGCCTGATAGCTACTCTGACATTGGGTTCTTCTGAGTTCCTCATAGACCATGATGTATGTACAAATGGGGTAACGAGCTGATGGAATTTGCGACTTTAGCAAGAACCCAATGGCTTATGAACATATAAGTGATCCCTAGTCACAAAAATGATGGGATGAGCAGCGTGACCAGCCAGGACAACTTGACTTTGTGGAATGGAGTCATTAGATGGGACGTGTCCGACACTTAGATGAAATATGAGACTGACTATTCTCCTCGGCGGGAACTGAAAGTGCCCCGCTGGCTGCTGTGACACCTAGCGAATCTTCTGTATCGCAGTGATTCTGCCAGTGTCAATCTCTTGGAAATTCTCAAGCTAGATGTTGCCTTGGCTTGGTGGATTCGACCTCACGAATAACAAAATATGTACTAGTAAGCAGTACGGTAAGTAGCGTGTAGCAATACAAAAATCATGTCCTATCTGAGACACAAGCAGCACTAGTAGTACAAGTAGACGTGTGAGCACTATAATATACACTCACTTTGCAATGTGCTCTGACAGCAGCTTGATCATCTCCTTATCTCTTATCGCAACCTCGAATGCTGTCTTGCCGTATTATCCACCGCCCGTATATCTGCCCCGTGCTTGAGTAACAACTTGCGACAGCGACTTTGCCCTCCTGTATTACCCAGAGCAGACTTAGCCCTGCATGAAGCCACATGTAACGGGGTAGAACCATCGTCCTCCGTGCGTTCACATCGGCGCCGGAGCCAAGCAATAACCGAACCACATCGAGGTGACCACGTTCCGATGCGTAGTGTAATGGGGTCTTGCGGCGAAATCTTAGCATTGATGTCCGCATTGTGCTGCACAAGTATCTGAACTGTCTCTAGATTTCCCCTCATAGCTGCATAATGCAGTGGATCAAACCTCTCGGGTATCTCGGGCATTCGTCTCCGCGCCACATTCGAGTAGCCACTGCACTATTTCAGGCTCGCCGCCCATTGATAGCGATTCAGTAGAGTTTTTATGGTCGCCTGGAACATCGACATTTGCACCGTGTTGGTAGAGTAACTTTGCAACATGAAGGTGCTTCCCCGCCAATGCAGCCCCCATGGGTGCCACATAATATCCGCCACGGACATTCACATCTTGGTGATGCTTAACAATGAGGTGCTCCACCAAGCCATAAAGTCCACAGAGAGCGGCGTAATACAGGCAGGATCCGTTTTTTGGACTCTGGGTGGAGCGAAATAGTAAAGAAGGGATCCGGAATCGGGATAAGTGTCCATGTCGTGGTATTGAAGCCACGTCGAAAAATGGAGTTTGTTTGGGTCAAAGAGAATTCCATCCCTTCCGATACACGCGATGCCACATTCTTGAACTGGGCATGCTTGATCCAATATCGAGCGGCGTATGCAGCCAATTGAAAGCTGCCATCGATTCTATCTTCGCCCTCGGTTCTATCTTCAACCTTGATGTTATCTTCGTGGAAATCATCGTCCACCGGCAAACGCAGCAGGACACCTAAGCAAGATTGTGCGAAGATGGTGTGCGCGGGTTCCAAGGAGATATGATAACGGGAGACTTCGTTACTTGAGCCGGAAAGGCGAGACGAGGTCAGGAACTCTTTCACCGAGAAATGCGAGAATTGTACAAGCCGCGAATTGCCTGTATCGACAATGGCGATCAAACTAGAGCATGCTGCCTGAAGAGCTTCTTCTTGATCCTCCCACCGCCATCTGGGTTCAACTTCGGAATCCCTTCACGTGGTCAAAGTTCACCGCGAGAACTTCTGCGAGCTCCTCGACACGAAGTGGTCGGACGGCCACCACGAGACATTGTAAGAGACGATAAACGTCCTCACGGTTTGAGCTTTTGACTCCCTTCAGGACACGCAGATACGTCTCGTCTAGAGATTCGGGTAATTCACTGAGGACACGCTCAACATTGCGTGCAAGACATTCCCTCAGCGTTTCCAGCTGACATACAACCCATCGAAACCTGAGTGCTGTGTGAGAACGCAGAATAAACATAGACCGACACTCGTACATTCCGTCAGCCTTTTCAGAGAGCACCTTGATAACCGAGTCTTTAATTTCTTGTCTCCACTTCTTCATCACCAGCTCGTTGTCCGAATAAACCACTGAGCGAACATATTCGGCAATATCTTGCTTCTGGCCATCTTCGTCTTGCAGAGACAATTTGAGAGATGCAATTGTTCGAGGGTATGTCGTATATCGAACTCTGGACGACTTGTTACACATATATGCAAGTTCGGAAGGTGCAGCTCCACTAGTTCCTTCAGAAATTCCAAGACCTTTTGACGCGAGCGAGGTGCCCCAATTGACTTGGAAGTATTAGGGCATTCGTCAAGAGCGTCGATAATAAGATAGATTGGCGCTTGTCCCAGGACCCGAAACATGTTTTTAGGCAATGTGAAAGTGCACTTTCACTGGGCTGTTGTTCACCTTATCGTGCGTGGAGTACAAGTCGAAGAGGCCTTGAAGCAAAGATTGGATTGACGACAGAGCTGAACGAGGAGAGAAGTTTGCAAAGCACGAATATCTTGCTTCGAAGTGTCTTTGAAGTCGAAGAAAAAATAGGCCATGTAAGATGGCCCGGCGTCGAGGAACTGTTTTAAATCATGGATGATCGCGGAACTGGTCGAAATATCACTTGAGTGGAACGCAGCTAGTCAGACAGTGACGGACCTAAGAATACTCTTTCCGGATCCAGCTATGAAGTTAGGAGGGTGGAATCAACCATAGTAACGCCGCTGAACAAAGAATATATTTACCTTTTCCATGAATCCAGAATAGGGACCCAGAACCTGGATTTTTCCAATCTTGAAATGTACGGCCTTGAGTGAACCATGAGGCAGTGCCATTGTGGTAAGCATCGCGTGCCGTGTTATAATTGATGGATGGATCTGGGGGAGATAGCCACGTTTGGAATTTCTCTTGTGAATTGTCTCCTGTGATAATTTGAGGCTCTATACGATGCAATCGAATTAGGAGATCACGAACGTTTCAGATCACCGATATCGCTTTCAATCTGTTGCGTCACTATAAAAACGCGACAATTAGCTATGAGAGTAGCTAGAATCACTTGGATGTTGCGCACCATCAACGACCTGCACAGTGGCTGTCAGAGCCTCATCATTTGACAGTCTTTCCAACTTCGTCAGTGCACCTTCAATATCCGTTCTTCCAGTCAGCTTCTTCAAATATCTCTCTGAGAATGGTCAGTCAAGTGACAGTTCTGCCTAGGGACCGACTCACTCCCCCATCCTTGTCTGATCTCCTTCGTCGCAATAGCCAGGATTCCAAGAATCTCCGCCATTATCTTCGCAACTAAGTTCTTCATCGCTTCGGTTAGTCGCACTTTAATGTAGATCTCGAGACGTTGGAAAAAGGTTTCGATTCGATCGAAAAGATCAACGAGGGTGTCTTGGCTTGCGCCGACATCCTTGGCCGCCTACGGAGTTTATGATCAGATTTTGACTTGATCGATCATGGAAACCACACACCAGGAGTAAGACACCTATTCCAGCGAAGATGACCTTTGCTGGTGAGAATACCTCGAGTCGGACGTTAGAGGGCATATCCTTGGCGAGATAAGATTCGGAGATTCACCATGCTAACACCCTGGCCAAGGGCGCCAGACAGTGCGCATAGAACAGTAACAGTGGTGTTGAGCCATTGTTCAGAGCTCCCACTACTGCTCCGGGATTGAATGAATTGTTGAATATTGTATTGTCTGTTAAGCAGGTCGAGGATAGCGCTAGGGGAGTCGCAATCTTCCAGTTGTACTGTGAGCTGGTTGGAAAGAAGGTCGTTCTTCGTCTTCCTTTTATACTTGATCAAGGCGGCATCGAAGATTGGCCGGAAATTGGAAGATGTGCCTGAAGAAGCCTGAGTGGTCAGGACAGGAGTGTGTGACATAGGATCTGCTCGAGAAGCTGGTCTGCACTGGAGTGGAGGGGTTCGGTAGTTGATAAGGTAAAGAAGACAATATAGCACTTTGCTGGACTGGTGGCTAACCGCCTCGTGTACACAGAAATAGTCCCACGAAGATGAGGCCATGTGGCCGGATATGGTAGATGATAGGCGCGCAATTCAACTCATGTAGTGGCATAGTATACAAAATCAAACATGGAAGCAGAACACATCGTGGGGCCAGTCGAGATAGACGTGATGAGAGAAAGTCAAGGTGTTAAGTTATGTGCCAGTGGGTAGTACTTTTAGTCACGGTTACGCATGCTGTTATGCACAATCGGCATGATAATAAGTCAATCAGAATCTACAGGTAAGTGGTGCTTTATGACACCGGAGCATGCCTTGTGGCGCGCACACAGTATCGTAACTTGTACTGAATAAATATCTGGTTGTATATGGGTGTGTCGGTGTGAGGCGCCCGGATGACCTGGGTGCACGTGCCAGTAAAAGTTCGCCTGATGAGGAAAGTCCCAACCGTTGGGGGATTCAGCCATTTCTGCCCCATGCTGTGATTCATTGGAAATATTAATGTCACTGCTATTCAAGAACCTTCGCGTCCATCAAGTCTTTGGTGCCAACACCGATGTCGGCAAGACTATTCTCACGTCCGGTCTCGTACGCGCCTCGTCAGCCAAAGAAAACAAGGTGTTCTATCTCAAGCCGGTGAGCACGGGTCCCATGCAAGATGCTGATGACGAGTAGGTTCTGCTGTCATAACTAACGGGTCCCGGGTGTTGAAAGTTGGCCAATTAGACACGTGAAAAGACATGCGGGACCTCGCAAAGATCTAGTGGAAGCTCAATGTCTTTATCGCTTTGATGAGCCAGTAAGCCCACATCTGGCTGCAAGTATGGCGGCAGAGAAGAAGGGTGTTCAAGTGAGCCAATGTGCATAGCCCCGTATGCGTCCTGCTGAACCTTCAGAGTGTTGTTTTACCCGCCGATGACGGGTTCGTGGCATTCATAGCGAGCTATATCCGAAAATGCGCATCAGGCCTCACGGAGAGGTCACACATGTACATCGAGACTGCTGGAGGTGAGGCTTAAGGTCTCTTCGTGAGTTCTCATGACGACCTGGTGCTACTGTTATTATCTACATTCACGTCTGACGGAACTGCTAGGCGTACACAGTCCAACATTATCCGGGACAACGCAACTCCAGACTTATAGACCACTCTTCCTTCCTACTATCCTCGTCGGTGACTCAAGGCTTGGTGGCATCTCATCCACGATCTCCGCGTATGAATCTCTGCTTCTCCGAGGCTACATTGTCGACACTGTCTTGCTTTTCAAAGACGAGTATTATCGCAATTGGGAATACCTCGAGCCTTATTTTGCAGAATACGGCGTCAAAGTCTCAGCAGTGGAACACCCTCCCCCTCGAGAAGCCGATCCAGGTCGAAACCTTGTTATCACGGAAGAGTATTACCGCCAGCTTTCCTCCGAAAGTAACACCGGACTACGTAGTGTCGTCGAGCATTTGGATGAGAGACACGAAGAACGTCTACGAGAACTGCATGGCATGGCGCGGCGCACCCTTGATACAGTATGGTGGCCTTTTGTCCAGCACGGGCTCATCAAAGACGAACGGGACGTAAACGTGATTGACAGCGCGTGGGGGGATCACTTTACTGTATTTACTGGGCACAAGTCTCCTCCGGCATCGGCGGCCATGCAAGGATCGCTTTTGGAGCCGCAGTTTGACGGTTCTGCTTCCTGGTGGACTCAAGCCCTCGGACATGCTCACCCTAGTCTCACGCTCGCTGCTGCCAGAGCTGCTGGGCGCTATGGGCACGTAATGTATCCCCAAGCAACGCAGAAACCTGCTTTGCGCCTTGCAGACCGTCTCGTTCACGATGGCCCTGGAAAGGGGTGGGCGTCTCGTGCATTTATCTCCGACAATGGCTCTACAGGTATGGAAATCGCGCTGAAGATGGCCCTGCGAGTCGCCACAAAGCGTTTCGGGATACTGCCACAGGAACGAAAGAGGATCGGTGTCCTAGGTCTGCGGGGCAGTTACCACGGCGACACTATTGGTTCCATGGACGCCTGCGAGGAAGGGGTGTACACGTGCGAGTGGCACGAAGCGAAGGGATATTGGTTTGAACCGCCGTCTGTCGGAATCAAGAATGGAAGAGCAAAAATCAATATTCCGTCGGCGTTTATGCACGAAAATGTCGAAGGAGAACCACTGTCGTGGATCTACAATGTCCACGCGCGCCTAAACACGCCCCTCGCCGCTGCCTATCGGACACATATCAACGCTACCCTGAAGAAGCTCACCGATGGCGGGGCGCCACCGTTTGGTGCGCTCGTCCTGGAGCCGCTCGTGCTCGGAGCGGGCGGCATGATCTTCGTAGACCCGCTCTTCCAGCGCATCCTGATAGACGCAGCTCGAGCGCGCGGTCTACCCGTCGTCTTTGACGAGGTCTTCGCGGGGCTCTGGCGTCTTGGCGTGCCCTCTGCCGCCTCCCTCCTCGGCGCATTCCCAGACGTGTCCGTGCACGCGAAAATCCTTACCGGAGGACTCGTCCCGCTCGCCGTGACGCTCGCGTCGGATGACGTATTTCGTGCGTTCGAGGGGACGACCAAGGCCGAGGCGCTGCTGCATGGTCACAGCTATACGGCATATGCGATCGGCTGCGAAGTGGCGAATGAGACGCTGGACCAGATTGAGCGGCTCGCGCGTGGGGATGAGTGGAAGGCCGCACGGGCTGCTTGGCAGGAGGAGGGGGCCAGGAGCGTCATGACGTAGACGAGGACAGGGCTGTGTGGAGCATGTGGTCGCCTCTGTTTGTCGACGCGCTTTCGAAGCGGGGCATAATCGACCAGGCGATGACCCTTGGCACCGTGCTTGCATTCAAAGTGAGAAGCGGTGATACAGGTACGCCATTTTCTCCCTTTCCCTTTCTAACACAATGGGAGACGGCTAAATGGAAATCACAGGATATCAATCCCACTCCGCCCAGGCACTCCTTGCGGCGCTGGGTGATGCCACTGGCGAGGCAGGTCGGGATGTGACGAGCGCACCAGGAGGTGCACACTTCAGCATACATTTCCGCACTCTAGGCGATGTGGCATATCTGATGACGAGTCTGAATACGCCGCGAGCTACTATTAGTGCGATAGAAAACAGAGTTTTGGCTCTGCTTAGCCGTTAAACACGTTTGCGTTCTGCACTTTCTTTTTTTCGTTTATTTCAAAACACCCAATTCATCTCCTCGGCGCTTAATTGCCATTGTAGCAAAAAGTGCTCATGACATAACCCAGGTTACTGTACTTTGTAGGATCCGTTATTCGGGGATAAGCTTAGAAGGCCAGGGTCGATGGCTAGGTCTCCACCAAGAGAAAAACTGCAATTAGAGGAAGAACGAGCTCCTCGGATTACATGCACAGATGAACGTAACTAGGAGCCCTTTTTGTGAATCTAAATCACAAGGGGATACCGTTTCGATCGGTAAGGACGAACGTGCCCATAGCACTACCCCTTTCTTGGTTTACTTTGTAAAGGCACGGATGATCTTGGCGGAGATGTGGAGGAAGAATATGGACGCGATGAAGGAAAGGGAAAGGACTAAGACGATGAATGGGTCACTGTGAGAAACAACATCTCCGGAATCAGGGGAAAAAAACAAATCAACGGAGAAGAAGAACACGCACACCCGAAGACCTGGCGAATCGTCCGTGTACAGCTTGAGCATGGTGTTGGACGACCCTCCGGCTCCTGCTGCGCGCGAAGAGTTGGGCTTGGAAACTTGCGACGCAGCAGCACGTCGACTAAAATTGACTTGTCAGAGAGGCAAAAGAGGTACGATTGGGAAGCCGGGGGCGGAACAGAGGAAGCGACACGAACCGAATTTGGGCACCAGGTGGTTTGGCAACTCCACCGGTGGAGGAGCGCGAGACGGCGGAGGGAGAGGCGTCGGAGTCGGACTGAAGAAAAATACACAAGAATTGTTAGGTTTGGAGGAGCTTTACTCAGGAAAGTTGAAATTCAGAGGCTGACCATGGGGTGATTGATGATGACGGTGGTTGTAGAAATCGAAATATTGTGTTGCTGTGCGTGTCGCGTGTCAAAAGTCGGACCTGCTTCCGTGGCCAATTGGGTGGAAGGACCCCCGATACCCCTACCATTGGACATCAAAGCCCCCGGTTACAAACTTTATACACACTTAGCTTTGATCGCCACCGCGATGTCAACCACGGTCCTCATTTCTTCATTTCCGCCTTTCCCGACCGTCGCCCTCTCCGTCCCTGATGACATTACGCTCGGAAATCTTCACGATCTCCTTTTGGCTCGTTACGCATTTCTTCCGTCCACAGCCGATCTACATCTCTCGCCTCTTTCTGGGACCGTGTCTGATCAAGCCACCCCACTCTCCTCTATTCTAGGGCCGCATGATGTTGGTCATTCCCTGGTCTCCCTTAGGCTAGTACCGCGCATGCGTGGTGGTAAAGGTGGTTTCGGATCCCAGTTACGCGCCGCGGGTGGCCGCATGAGCAGTCAAAAGACAAGTAATAACGACTCATGTCGTGACCTGAGCGGTCGCCGCCTCAGTACGATTAAGGAAGCAAAAAAGTGCGTTCTTTGTTTGAGGCTGTTCACCTAGCGCTTATAATTTGATTTGTCATTGAAATGCTACGTGTATACTAGGTTGGCCGAATACTTGGAGCAAGAACCCGAACGAAAGAAGGCAGCTGCAGAAGCTCAGCGTGCCAAGCTAGAAGCGCTTGAGCGAAAACTTGGCATTGACAAGGATGCAGGGTCCAGCTCGGATGTTGATCCGACTCAGGTTGCCGGGAGAAAACACAGGTTCGAGGACACAGAGTACTTGGAGCAGAGTCGGGAATTAGTCGATAACGTAAAGAGCGCAGTGACAGCAGGTCTGCCGGTGTTTCCTTTTGTTGCCTTCGGACAACTCATCGTTCATTCTTTGCGTTGCAGGGCTTCTAAAGAAACGTAAGAAAGCAAAGACAGATCAAAATCCGTCCAAATCAGACGCCCCCGCTCAAGAACAACGTCTTTCCTCTGTCGGGCACAATACTGGCACAGAGAAGGTTTCGGCTGCCAGCACTGCCGCTGTTGGAGCTTAACAGTGTTCCCTTTGGATTTCCTTTTCATGTCCAATCACTAATCCTGTCCGGCGTCTCGTAACATCCATCAATATGAACGGGTATTCGTCCTCATCTGTCTCCGTAGGTCTATATCTGAAATATATGTTTTTTTTTTTCCTACTCCCGCTCCGCTTTCATGATAGAACCTTGTCGGTGACTTTATTATAAGTTGGCTTTGATGCAATCTTTGGCGCCAGCCAGTGGGATTCCACCTAACGACCGACACGGTCGTATGACCAGCTGACGCTACTGTCGGGGTTCGACACTATTCTCCATTCTTTCATCACATACAAAGTTTCCGGATCAAGGGTCATTCAAGGCTGCGGGGCAGTGCGTGTACCACCGCTACGGGTCGTTCAAACGAGACGCCATCGCGAAACGGACTTGTATCTGTATCTTTTCGTGTGGCGTTTCTTATCCTTATCTTTGGGTAGTCTGCTGACTCCAAGTCTGTTCCTCCGTGATACCGCAGAACGGTTGAAGAGAGGGAGGGCCGCACAACTGGGTCACCTCCGTCATTGGTTGTTTGCAGCCCGCTCTAATTGTGGAATGCCACCAATGACATCACTTGAAGCTTTTAGTCTTCCGTCATTTTGCGTTCCTTCGCCGTGGATCTGGCCGCAAGGTCGGGAGCTGGAGCGGTCCCGGTGATTCGACCGAGTCATCCTTTACTGGGCCTCGTGTCTTGGGGTCGGTATCCCTGCCAACGTGTATAACCCCTGTTTCGTCCGTCGGTTCGGGATCAACAGTGAGTTGTGCCTGCAAGAATTTCGGGGAGTTTGTTGGTAGATAAACCATCTCGGAGCGCTCGCTGATACAAAGTACTGTATGGACATATAGCCAGTATCTTCGTTATCAAGTTTGTTGCCTCGTGTTGGCATGCAGGAAGGTGCCGTCATGCTCTCTATGGCCGGGACCTGGGCGCCAACGCTATCGATTTTTCGGATCTTTGACGGGCCGCGCGATCCGCTCGGAGGACGTATAAAGCTAGGCGTAGCCCGCCCCGTGTCCCCAATATTCACCCTGCTCCTCTTCTAACATTCAATGAACTCCCAATTGCTTCCCTTGTATGTCTGTTCTTCCCTTATTCCTGTCCACCTTTCATGCTTGTTTTGGTTACAGGATACCTCGGGACTGCATTGACGTCCACGCCCTACGGACGTTGAAACAGCAGTTCGCGAAACTACTTACGGGACCGGAGATTCAGCGGATCCAAAATCGTGCCCGCGAATCCATACCTGAAGTAATTTACGCACTCAACATGACCTTCCAGGATGTTGAGGAGTGTTGGGAGGTCTGGCGCCATGATCGAGTACGAGGAGTCCTCCACAGTGGTATTTGCTTGTTCATCCCGCGTCTCAAAGGAACGATGATACCGACCCGATCAATAGGGTTTACGTACATTAGGAACCGTATCAGTTCTGCCTGTTGGCGACGTAAAGAAGGAAGACTTCCAGCTTCCTTCCAGGGTGTTTACCCTGCCTTCCATTACGTGGGAAAGGGGAAGATTCAACCAGACAATCAGCCTTGGGAGTGGCCACCAAGCGCTGGCGCCGGACCATCCACGTATCAGCACGAGGTCCATGACGCCATCACTAGCGCTAGCAGCATCTTTGGGAATCCGCAGGTGCAGACTGCATATCAACACCCTACAGCGAAAGTTTCTAGTCACCACGGTGTGCATGCTTCCCACACCGGCGCACAGACTGCCTATCAACACCCTGTGACCAAGACATCCGGTCACTCCGGTGTGCATGCTGCCCATACCGTTGCACAGACAGGTTATGAGTTCTACCAGACACCCCACCAAAGCCAGTCGCCAACGTCACCACATCCACATACTCCTAGCATTGTAGGAAAGGTGTTTCCTCCACCACCTGGGCCTCCCCCACCCCGGAATCTACAGCAGCAGCAACCGCAACCGCAACCGCCACCACACCCGCTTCCCTTGCCGCCCACACGCGACCTTACTCCGGCTCTCTTGTCTCCTCAACTGTCACCCGAGGTAGCAACAGCTATCGAGGTCGCCACTCGATACCTTGAAGCCGTCAACAAAGCAGTGAACATCTTTATCGAATTAAACGTGTTATAGAAGATAAGGGGAACGAATCTCCCATATAAATTGCTGTGCATGCAGTGCAGCCATGGGCACGTTGACGTCTATCGATGATATCCGTTTTCGGGCGGTGCTTTGAGGAGCCATATTATTACATTCCTCCTTATGTTTTATATCCGTACGTCTCTCACGTTATCTGGAGCGGGAGAAGAGGGTTCAAGGGTTCCGAGGAGGGGGTGGATGATAGGTCCCGTCCGACCTTCCCCCCATATATCCCCCCTTTGCGTTACCATTTTTCGGGTTCTTTCCCATCCGCAGGTTCGGGTCTGTTATCGTACTAAGTAAGTAAGTCACGTTCGTTATAATAGCCAATACAATCGCTTTCATCGGAAGAAACACGTTGGCTGATCAGTCAGCTGACTTTTGATTGCGGCGTACTACCAGAGGGGCTGCTGTATTACTAGCACCGCCACTACTTCTTCAGTTAGACACCGGCGAACGGAATGTCCGGGCCGCATATCCGCAACAACTGAGAGTGTTTTTTTTCTGTCGCATTTGATCGATAACATGGGTCTACTCCCCCTCTCAGCTCCGCGATCACCGGCGCCCTGGCTTATTTTGACGCGAACGCTGGCCACTGTCACCGAACGACGACGCCATGTACCCCAGACGGTGATAGAAAAGATCGTTCAGAAGCACGCTGTTGGCCTTCCTCTTGGGAAGGTGGTCAAAGCGGGTGACTACGTCATGATCCGTCCTGAGCACGTCATGACGCACGATAATACGGGCCCAGTCATATCAAAGTTCGTGGCTTTTGCGACTTTTTTTTCTAGCCCCGCCATTTCGTGTAGTTGCGCTCTCTGATCGTGATTTAGGTTCAAATCTATTGGGGCAACGCGATTCAAATTACCCACACAAGCCGTTTTCACGCTTGATCACGACGTTCAGAACAAATCTCCCAAGACTTTGGCTAAATATGCAAACATCGAAGCGTTCGCGCGGACACATGGAATCGACTTTTACCCCGCTGGCCGTGGCATCGGTCATCAAATCCTGGTGGAGGAAGGTTACGCCTTTCCTCATACACTCACCGTCGCGTCGGACAGTCATAGTAACATGTACGGAGGCGTTGGGTGTGTTGGGACGCCGATTGTACGAACTGACGCGGCCGCTATTTGGGCAACCGGAACTACGTGGTGGCAAGTACCCAGAATGGTTCGTGTGGAGCTCAGGGGAAGGCTTGCTGCTGGGGTTACAGGGAAAGACGTAATTGTTGCACTGTGTGGTGCTTTCAACAAGGACGAGGTGCTCAATGCTGCGATTGAATTTACGGGCGATGGCATTGCCTCACTGCCCATCGATTATCGCCTTACCATTGCGAACATGACCACCGAGTGGGGTGCGCTTGTTGGGTTTTTCCCCATGGATGAGGTTCTACTACAGTGGTATGAGGCAGTGCTGAAGAAGCTGGAGCTCCGCACCTTCTCTGTCAATTCTGCCATTCCAGCACCGCCTGAACATCCACGAATAAATAGACACCGGCTTGATGCTGTGCGGGCGGCGCCCATCACTTCTGACCCAGGCGCAGAGTATTCCTCTCATCTCGTCCTTGACCTCGCGACCCTAGTACCACATGTCTCTGGTCCCAACAGCGTCAAAATTTCGACGCCCCTTCCCGAACTAGAGCAAAGACTCATCCAGATTCAGAAGGCATATATCGTGAGCTGTACCAACTCTCGCGCGTCAGATCTTGCCGACGCTGCCGCCGTCGTGCGCGGACGCCACGTGGCGCCAGGTGTGGAGTTTTATGTCGCGGCGGCGAGCTCGGCTGTGCAACGTGAGGCGGAGAGCGCCGGAGATTGGGAGGCCCTCATCGCCGCGGGGGCACGGGTCCTCCCTGCTGGGTGCGGACCGTGCATCGGTCTGGGGACAGGTCTGCTCGAGGAAGGCGAGACAGGGATAAGCGCGACGAACAGGAATTACAAGGGCCGCATGGGGCATCCTGGCGCTCAGGCGTACCTCGCCAGCCCGGCCGTTGTCGCTGCCAGCGCGCTCAAAGGGCACATTACTTCCCCGGACTCGCTCGACCTCGCTTCGATGTCGCACACCGGACCCCCGCTGCACTCGATCTATTCCTCATCACCGTCCGCTCAGAACAAGGACGAGGCTGCCGAAGCGCAGATTTTAACCGACGAACCGTTACTCCCTTCTTTCCCATCCATTTTCGGCGGCCCTCTACTCTTCGCACCCCAGGATAATTTAAACACGGACGGAATTTATCCCGGGAAGTATACGTATCAGGACGATATCACACTTGCACGCCAGGCGGAAGTAGTTATGGAGAACTACGATCCAGGCTTCGCCTCGCACGTACGCAGCCTCCTCCCGGCATCTCCTCCTACTCCTACACCAGCAGCGGCAGATCACTACCGCAAAAAGAATGACGTGGAGGAGGCCGCGGCCGCCATCAAAGCAGGCGTGATCCTCGTTTCGGGTTACAATTTTGGCACGGGATCCTCGCGCGAGCAAGCGGCGACGGCGCTCAAAGCTGCCGGCATCCCGCTCGTCATTGCCGGGTCCTTTGGCGATATTTTCAAGCGGAACGCGATCAATAACGGTTTGGTCTGCCTTGAGGCCCCGGAGCTTGTCGCGGACCTCACCCGCGCGTACGCGAAGGATGGGGCGCGCGGCGCGGGCGGAAGAGGTGGCGAGCTGACGGTAGATGCGGGCCTCGTTGTCACCGTACGCATGACGGACGGCAGGGTCGAGGTGAGGGGCATGGATGGCGGGCCGCGTACCTATGCCGTACGGCCGGTGGGGGCGAGCGTGCAAGAGTTGTGGATTTGCGGTGGACTCGAAGGATATATTCTCAAGTCCATCGAGGCGGAGGTTCGAGAGTCGAGGACGGCCTAAGAATTCCCAGTAGTGAGTATCACGCATCTGTACAATTTTTTTTTGGTTTTGCCCACTTCATTCGAGGAACGGAAAAGGATAAATTTGTATCGCCCTAACGGCAGACACAGACACAGAATAACATTACACCAATACACATCACTGCTGAAAATAACAAATTTAATATATCCATTCTGGCGAAACGTGAAAGAAATCGAGGATAACATAGCTTTATTATAATAATAAAGTAGAAGGGGGGGGAGGGTGTTATTTCGCGATCAAAAGTCATGGCTCCATACCCCGCGTTCCCTGGCTCCGGTTAAGGTTTCATCGTCCGACGATCCAAATTGTTCACGTAGAACCGCCAGGCGGGACCGGAACTCATCTACCCCAATGTAAGCGCCACACATTCGACGCTTACCAATAAAAGCAGAACGGCCGTGCAGCACGCGGTGATTGTCAATTGCTATACGGTATATGGCAGGGTTAGAATGGAAGGCCAAAAAAGGGGGTGGGAAGGGACTATGGGGAAAAAAGGCAACCCGTACCTAAGGCCGTCCTGGGGGTTAGTTGTACCCAATACTCCGAATCAGATGATGTAATGAGTTTCTCCCACGCGCGCATTGCCTCATACAGTCGCGGGATATCGGCGTGCGACACTTCTCGCAGGACGCTCCTGTCCGCGTTATTCCATCGCACAGCACGCAAGTTGCCGACTGCGTCGTGCTCTAGTGGTGAACGGGAAGCACGATAGAGGATCGTTGATTCCCCAGCGGCATGGGAACTCATAGGGACGGTCGAAAGGAGGCGATACGCCTCTGGGTATAGATCTTGAAGGAGCGATGCGGCATAAAAGCCGTCTACGAGGAGAGTAGCGCCACCGCCGCCCCCTGTGTGCTCGAGCAGATGGAAAAGTTGTATTCCACTGGGATCGGTCTGCATGATATGCTCTCAAAAAGAAAGAAGCCGATCGTAGATGAGAGAGCACATACGAAATACGTGTTGTCCGTGTGTGCGGGCAAAGCGAGGTTCGAATACGCCGTGTCACCACAAGCCATGTTAGCGGTAAAGTCCCAAAACTTCCCATCTGACCGTGATTTACGGCAAGGTGACGAAACCTGTCAGGATCCATTTAACAAATACAAACTTACAGTGTGTTTCTCGAATGAATCCGATACGGTTCGCTAGATCTTCTGTCGCTTCCGGGGTTGCGGGAATGCCAGGCACAAAACAAAACCCAAATTTATCCTGCGTGTGAAAGTATTTTCTTTTAGAGGAGGATGAGGATAGATCGGAGGGTCAACTGAACAATTTTTGATAGCCATTTATGCACGCCATGTTCGTTTGATGTAACCTCATCATAAGGAACGGACGGTGGGTCATTCGCGATTTTTGATCCCCATAAGATCTTTCTGAACGATCGTGATGAACAGACGGTTATATGGTTTGATGAGAATCTATAACATACTCGGCTAGTTCCTGACTTGTCGCTGGGTAATAACTATTTTTCCAAAGCCAAGTCCATGGATAAGTAGAGACATGGGGACCAGTTGAGGCAGGCCCTAGGAAGGAATCTGGTCGAGGCCTATGTGATTCACAGACAGACTCACAAACGACCTCGAGACCTTCTCGTGTGGGTCGTGTAAACATTGGCTCCAAATCTTGTGGAATCTTATGGTCGTGGGATAAATACACTGTCAGGGGGGACGGGGGAGAAGCTCACCTCAAAGGTGTTGATTAGCCTTTGCATCGTAGCGGAGTGAAAACACTCGGGACATCTGCAATGGTCCCGAAGCCATATGTGGTGACTGGAGAGGATTCACGCAGATTGAAGGAGCTCAAATGCGAAGATGTGTCACTCACAACTTGGATCGGGCGGTCCCGTCCCACTGTATGAGTACTTCACGCTTGTTCGCACTGGTAGTGGGTAGATCACGGTGGGGGCGATGGGATT
>WTXI01000197.1:0-69844 GCA_022376515.1 Lactifluus volemus
CTGACAGCCAATTTCCCGGTAGGACTCGTAGTGATGCGGTTGTAGGAAACAAGCTGAAAAATGGGTGAGGCCTTCAGGAAAATCGCACGGCGAGCTCTCCAGTTTTAACGCTAAATACCAACAGGGAAATAACTTTGGCTCTGAGCGCCATCCCATCAATCTGCGCGGTCAACTCGACCAACTCTGGCATGGCGTAAGGCTTCTCGTTTTGCTGGCACCTCCCTCTCGTCGTTTGTCTCATAGCTTCTTTCCCAATTTATAGCACCAGTATTGGCACCGGCACCGGCGCCGGTGCCAGTGTCTGTGTCGAAACGACAAAGACCGGTGATGCCCTGCCCGACGCTCGCGCTGACGCCGCCACCAACGGAACCTCCGGCGATATAGTTTCGACCGATGATAGTTCTGATATCGATGGGTAATTATTTTTTTAACCTCTTGCGGCAACAGCATTTTTTGATGTCTGGTCCCGCCTTCGTTTCGCGTTTCAAGCATGACGGAGGAGATGACGCGATACCGACCACGATCACCAGGTGGCAGACCCACCGCTACCAGACCTCCTGCTGGGAGTCAAGCCAATGTCAAACCACTGCCCACCACGCAATCTGGCCCAAGCTCGACGAAAAAACCTCGTCCTCCTGCGGTAACGTTAACCTCGCCGACCACCGCGGGACAACCGAAGGTGAAATGATGCGCCTTTCTCCTCTCAAGTTGCCTGTGCAAGTTCTTTTGTTTTGTTTTTCGGTATAACCTGCTACTCTTTTTGGACTTCGTTTACGAGGTCTGCGAACATTATATTGCGATGTTTGTATCACTTCTGCAGGGATAGTACGAGACAGGGACTTTGGAACATATGTTACCATGCACAGCAAACTCTTCTACTAGACATGCCTGTAAGCTATAAACTCCGTATTTATCTTCCAGAGAGTGGCGAGTGTTATGTGCACGGCCCACGTGGGATACTGAGCCGCTCTGAGCGGTTGCAAGACGTCCATGATGTTGAACACGTCGGCCAACTAGACCTGTATTTGTCCGATCTGTTAGAGAAACCCAGCAGTGCAACACCGCGCGATGCGTGACACGTCTTTGATCCTTTGCCGGATCATCGCGGGGAATTCAACAGCCCTACCACGTATTCGGATGAACATATACAGCGGGCCAGGTTCAAGTCAAAATATAGTCAATAAAGCGAGTGTGGGATTGTCCTAAGGGTCAAGGATAAGGTAGTCTACTTAGGCGAGCAAGTGTCTGTAACTAGGTAGTAACTTAAAAATGGCCTCACTTCAGTATCACTCGCGCGCTGTCAGCACGAGAACTGAGGGGCCCACAGAGTACTAAAGAAGGTACATAAGGCCCTAATGGCCAGACAAACGAATGTACTAAAAGGGAATAGACTCGAGACAGTCCAACACGAGAATGCTATACAGTACAGTACTAGCCTAAGTACTAAAATAGTCCGAGGTAATCATATCGCGATTGTCATCGTATCGCATCGCGATCCCGATCTCAACAGAAAACTAGAGTTCCCAGAACTCTCTGCGCCCGTCGATCGTTCATAGAGACCAATTGTCTAGTACCGTGCAGTACAGTAGGTCGGTTTGAGTAAGGCCCGTATGTAAGAGTCAAGTGAGTCAAGTGAGCCATGAGTAGCCTAGTTTCCAAGACACAGCTGTCGACATTAGTGCTGTGTTGTCGGGGGACAAGCTGAAGCCATGAATAGGGGAGGTCCATTTCAATTTTTTATTTACGGAGCCAAACTAAGTCAGGCAAGCGAATTAGCGAACCCGATGCACCAGTGCTACAGGCATGTCATGGACCACCATGACCTTACTGTAACAGTAGGAATGTATTCGGTCGCCAAAATTTCACGTCTGGCCGCGGTTACAGTAGGGCCGAACTACCTCGGATTCCGAATTCCGGTGTCAGTTCCAAAGGCTGTACAGAAACGAAGGGACACCGACGCCCGGATTGTGTCCGAACTCGGTACCGGTAAGAAGGTCCGGACTCCGGACCAGCGGCGTGGATATTGACGCATAGCTTCACTTCCCTTGTATCAGCGATGATGGTACTGACGTCATGACAGAGGTGATACAGTATCGATCACAACCGTGGGCTCGTCAGTTCATTCACTAGGGAAGCAATGGAATGCTATACTGTGGCCTGGTCTGGAGAGAAGTGGCAATGTGCTGATTGCAGGAGTGTCATTACATAACCCAACCTCATGCCACAACGCCTACTAGATATGCCACAAATACATGAAGCCTAAGCTGCAACACTGACCCCGTTCTGGCGCTCAGCCATAGAGTGTATGCTCCATGCTTCGTCCGAATATTGGGGAGCGGGAGCCTGAGGTGCATTAAATAATCTGACGGGACGGAACGCGACTTGTTTGAGGTAGGCGAAAAGCCTATGACGTGAGCGCTTAAATACCGCAGCGCTGTTGTCCAGAAGTACCGATTATCGCTGGTTCGCCGAGAGATCCGAATACATACTACGACCAGCGGAGCCATCGCGACGGTTGACACAGCGGCGCCGATACGTGTCCACAGGTTCGAGATATAAAAGCAGAACAACAACAGCGCGATGCAAAACATCGCCGTCCTGTCCGCGAATCACGAGAGCAGCGCAGTCCAGCGGAAGATCAGTGAGTCGGAGAACATAAATAGCAAGCCGTGAGAGAGGTGGGGAATCCCGTGAATGTGAGTTGAAAATAGCGCTTTGGAAGGTTATGAACAACGTACGACCACATAAGCAATGCCCACGGAAGACTGAAAATAATAGCCAGCGGTTCAAAACCTAAAAATTTGTGGGTACTTTGATCGAGATAGGTTGACTAGAGCATTGTTACTTAGGCATATAAGTAAAGTGCGAGTGATCACTGACCGCGCCGACGGGGTCTTCCTTCTGTTTCGTGCGATTGTGGCCAACCAAGAGCAGACCAATCACAATGCTTCCCACGCTGGCCAGTATCGACATAGAACTGGCGATCTGCGCAGGGGATGTTGAAATAATGAGTTGGCTTGGGTCCGTTATAGCGGCCCCGCTGAGATTTGTAATCACTACGCCTGGAATGGCAAGGAAGCCCACGTTGGCAGTAAGCATCACGGTCGACTGGTGACTCACGTGAGTCAAGGAAAATCTCAAGCGAAGCGAAGCTGCATTACCCAGAGAATCACATCCTCCCATTCCTCTAACAGGTTGCCCATGAAGGACTTCCAAACTGTCTCAATAATGACTTCATCCGAGTCGATCCACAATCTCTCCACGTCTCGTAGATGAATCTCGGGCGCAAAGAAAAGCATAGGTGACACCAGCGTGATAAGCATGGTCCTCTCATACTTCGGTACAGTATAGACAGATTTGTTCCTAACCAGCCGTGCGTGCTTCTGTCCGTGGAAGTTCAGGAACCTCCAATGAGCTAGATAGGCGTGAGTTGATCATTGAGCATCAGTCTTCGTTCGGACACCTACCAAAGAATGACAGTAGACGAGCTAAGGAGATCTGCTAAGTACTCACAACGTCGAGTATGTCGTGCACTCACTGGTCACAGCAGTAAAATATTCCACACCGCCATCTGCCTCTGAGCCACAAAGTCAGTGACCATTATCTTTGCGGCGTGCACGCGTACCCCTGGCTTTTTTTACAAGTCTAATCATTTTGAGCATTGTATCATTATCGTATGGTAAAGTCGAAGACTTTGACGTTAGCACATCTATGGTACTGGTGTTCGATCTTGTCACGGAGGGTAGCAACAGAACCACAAACTCACCCACGCAGCCATGGGATAAGATTCCAGTAAGTTCATCATAGACTGGAAGTGGAAGACTGCGGCCTGCGAAAACCGCAGGATATAGTGACCAGTGGTTCCTAGCAAGGCATGTCATTACTTCTACAATCCAGCAAAAGGCGATCTCCGCACCAATAGGAAGCTTCTAGTCGATGCTCTGTCGGTCAAATTAGTGAAGTGGGTGGGAAAGTGGGAGGTGGCAGTGTGACGCACTAATATGGGCAAGCGACTTGACCCCATATAGTTCCAATGAAAAAAAGGTTGCATCATAGGCCTCAAGCCAGAACAGGCATCGAGTCTCGTGGCAGGCATAGTAATAAGACCATTGTATGGTATCTCCAATAAGTATGATGTCCAACACCAGGTCATAGTTGTTTGACGGGATTTTCAGTTTATCGACAAGCAAAATGTTCTGCAGGCACCGATAAAATTCTTCAATTTCGTCCCTTAACAAGGGGTCGAACATATCGGTATCAGTAAATATCCTCTTCAACCACACATCAGTTGTAGGCGGAGTTCTCAAATGTCACTGACGCACGTACCCTCTCGCAATCATAGAAATAAAGTGCACCATCCGGATGGGTGGCCGGTCTCCAAGGACTACAGTCTTGTATAGATATCCCTTGCTCCGGGCCGTATTGTTCCTGTGTACTGAAAAGATATCTATCAGATCCAGGGATCTCGTCCAAGCTGGAACATACTATGGGAATACTGTTGTTAGTGGTTTAATTTGGTAGGATATCATCTCATCACGGGATCTATCAACAGATGTAAGGATGGAAAAGCAACACAGAATCATTCACTTGCATCTTGATATCCTTCGAGTATCGTGACACTTGATCAGAATGTATGAGCGCAATATATCGACCTTCAGGCATGGAGAAGTCCTCGCTCAGAGATGAAACGATAGGAGAAAGCTGAGGTGATTCTTCTTCGAGGACCTGTGCCCCGACGGAGATAGTAGACGATGAACGGGCAGTTGCAGGGTCAATGGCCAATGTCAACGGTGGTGGTGGGCTTGAAGAACTAAGTGGGAGAGATTCCGTTGATAGAGTTTGAATGTCCACAGCAACACTCCCACTCCCCGAAGACTGCCTCCGGTGACTTCTATGGTCAGCTGGGGGACTCAGCGGCTCATGCGTGTAGGCGGACGCCTCCGGTGGAGTTGCGGGACTGGTCGTGGGATTGGCCACAACTACGTGAGGGTGTACATTCGACGTATCCACGTGGAGGCGAGGAGTCTGCTGGGGTGGATGGAAGCGGATTGACGGTGAGGATGACCTGGACAATTGCTCTCTTGACGGAATTGACTTTGGACCAAGTCCGAATTGGCGATAAGTCGCTCTGGGGAGTCGCGATGGTTGACCGACTGGAGCCCGCAGCGATTCTCGTGATTGTGTAAGGATAGAGAGCTTATCACTCGCGCGACTGTGCGTGCTCACTTCCGCCGAGCTACGGCTTCCGGGGCGCTTTGAATCATAAGCGAACGGTGGGCGATCTGCGGTGAGGTTGGCAGTGGTTGGAGCTGGGGTGGCTGGGGTTGCCGTTGTCAGTTGTCTCGGAGCACGTTCTTGGAGGCTCGGGAGGCTTGCTGATGTTGGAACTGTGCTGGCTGCTATCACGTCGGTTGAGCTACCCAGCACTGAGTATCCCCTTGCCTCGACGCGGGGAAACGAGGGACTAGCTGGTCTTGACTTGGGAAATGTATCTGTTTTTCTGGACCACAAGCGCCATAGACCTAGCCTGCGAATAATGAAGGCCAAAATCCACGCCCAATCCTCCGAGAGACGCTTGGGATAACGCTTTGGAAAGCGGAATCTGCGCAGAAAATCAAGAAGGGTCTTCAGTACGGGAAGCATATAACAGGACAGGAAGGCATATGGTGCAGAGGGAAAGGGCCATGAGAGTGTTTTTCCCTTATGGCATCGTGTTGCCTCGTGACTCGTGGCCGTTTAAAGCAAGTGACTCCGCTTGTTTGTGAGTTCAAGAAAGGTAGAACAAGGGGGAGAGGGGCAAAGAGGGAGGCAAAAGGGATGAGCGGTGGCAAGTGGAAGGAGAACACGTTTAGAGCCCGTACTAGACGAGATCGAAACAAGTAGGAGAGGGGAAGGTGGAATAAGGCGAGATCTTGGAGGAAGAAGGCTTGGGAGACTTAAAAGAAACTTGAAGCAGACTGAGAAGTTCGAGAACAATGGTGAGCGGTGACAATTCGCTGGCTCGTTTGTACAATTCGCGAGTTGTATTTATGTACATTGCGAGCTGGTAGTCTAAAATCGGGAACGTGTTGGAACGGGGTAACAGATAAGCCACGAAGTAACTGGGAACAAAAAAAGTGGATGAGAAAGTAAGTAGGATACATCAGAAGTGAGATGGGGGTGAAGGGAAAGGGACGAAAGGACTACAAGTGAAGGGGGACCAAGGTGAATGGGAGCTAAATTATGAAAGAGAAAAGGGGACGAAAACAACCTTCGAAGTCACGTGCACCCTCAGAAAATACTTCACGGGATTGCTTATGGTCTCTTCGAGAGATCAATAGGTTGTCAGCCCGAGACAAAGGCACATACTAGACTAAGCACAAAGAGAGAAAATACCAAACAAAGCAAACAATAACAAATGCGAGGCAAACTAGCACAAAACGGGAAGCACAGGAAATGCAAGACATGAAAGAGACAAAGGAAAAACACAGAGAAATGCATGCAATGCGAGGCCGCAGAGGATGGGTCTAAGGCTGAGACATAGTCACGTTGTGGCCGAGGGTGATCGTGGCCCAATTTGAGATTGAAATGTGCGAGAACGAGATCTAAAGAAATCTGGAGAATTCAGCGAGCGGCAGCAGTAAGTGCTAATAGCTCTAATACATTTTGAGTTTTCCTGATGAATGAGCCATCATTCAGTAGCCGAGTTTTCAAGACACAGCTGTCAACATTAGTGCTGTGTTGTCGGGGGACAAGCTGAAGCCATGAATAGGGGAGGTCCAGTTCAATTTTTTATTTACGGAGCCAGGCAAAGCGAATTAGCGAACCCGATGCACCGGTGCTACAGGCATGTCATGGACCATAACTGTAGGAATGTATTCGGTCGCCACCAGGTAAAATAAATTTCACGTCGGTTACAGTAGGCCCGAACTACCTCGGATTCCGAATTCCGGTGTCAGTTCCAAAGGCTGTACAGAAACGAAGGAGGATTGAGTCCGACTCGGTACCGGTAAGAAGGTCCGGACTCCGGACCAGTGACGTCATGACGGAGGTGTATCGGCCACGCCGTGGGCTCGTCAGTTCATTCACTAGGGAAGCAATACTGTAGCCTGGTCTGTACTCTGGAAAGAAGTGGCAATGTGCTGATTGCAGGAGTGTCATTACATAAGGCAACCGCTTTGGAATACATGCCACAACATACAACAAACCCCACTAGATATGCCACAAATACATGAAGTCTAAGCTGCAACACTGACCTCGTTCTGGTGCGCGGCCATAGAGTGTATGCTCCACGCTTCGTCCGAATATTGGGGAGCGGGAGCCTGAGGTGCATTAAATAATCTGACGGGACGGAACGCGAGGTGTTTGAGGTAGGCGAAAAGCCTATGACGTGAGCGCTTAAATACCGTAGCGCTGCTGTCCCTGAAATCCCTATCTTCGCTGGTTCGCCAAGAAGTCCGAATACATCCTACGACCAGCGGAACCATCGTGACGGTGGACACAGCGACGCCAATACGTGTCCACAGGTTCGAGATATAAAAGCAGAACAACAACAGCGCGATGAAAAATATCGCCGTCCTGTCAGCGAATCACGAGAGCCGCACAGTCCAGTGGAAGATCAGTGAGTCGGAAAGTATAAATGGCAGCCGTGAGAGATCCCGTGAATGTGAGTTGAAAATAGCGTTTTGGGAGGTTATGAACAACGTACGACCACATAAGCAGTGCCCACGGAAGACTGAAAATAATAGCCAGCGGTTCAAGACCGAAAATTTTGTGGGTACTTTGATCAAGATAGGTCGACTAGAGCATTGTTACTTAGGTATATATGTAAAGTGCGAGTGATCACTCACCGCGCCTGAAGGGTCTTCCTTCTGTTTCGTGCGATTGTGGCCAAGCAATAGCAGACCAACCACAATGCTTCCCACACTGGCCTGTATCGACACAGAACTGGCGACCTGGGCAGGGGATGTTGAAATAATGAGTTGGCTCGGGCTCGTTATATTGGTCCCGCTGAGATTTGTAATCACTACGCCTGGAATGGCAAGGAAGCCCACGTTGGCAGTAAGCATCACGGTCGACTGGTGACTCAAGTGAGTCAAGGAAAATCTCAAGCGAAGCGAATCTCCATTACCCAGAGAATCACATCCTCCCATTCCTCTAACAGCTTGGCCATGAAGGACTTCCAAACTGTCTCAATAATGACTTCATCGGTCCACAATCTCTCCACGTCTCGTAGATGAATCTCGGGTGCAAAGAAAAGCAACGGTGACACCAGCGTGATAAGCATGGTCCTCTCATACTTTGGTACAGCATAGACAGATTCGTCCCTAACCAGCCGTGCGTGCTTCTGTCCGTGGAAGTATAGGAACCTCCAATGTGCTAGACGGGCGTGAGTCGATGATTGAGCATCATTCTTGGTTCGGACACCTACCAAAGAATGATAGTAGACGAGCTAAGGCGATCAGCTAAGTACTCACAACGTCGAGTATGCCGTGTACTCACTCGTCGCAGCAGTAAAATATTCCACACCGCCATCTGCCTCTGAGCCACAAAGTCAGTGACCATTATCTTTGCGGCGTGCACGCGTACCCCTAGCTTTTTTTACAAGTCTGATCATTTTGAGCATTGTATCATTATCGTATGGTAAAGTCGAAGACTTTGACGTTAGCACATCTACGGTACTGGTGTTCGATCTTGTCATGGAGGGGTAGCAACAGAACCACAAACTCACCCACGCAGCCATGGGATAAGATTCCAGTAAGTTCATCATAGACTGGAAGTGGAAGACTGCGGCCTGCGAAAACCGCAGGATATAGTGACCAGTGGTTCCTAGCAAGGCATGTCATTACTTCTACAATCCAGCAAAAGGCGATCTCCGTACCAATAAGAAGCTTCCAGTCGATGCTCTGTCGGTCAAATTAGTGAAGTTGGTGGGCAAGTGGGAGATGGTAATATGACGCACTAATATGGGCAAGCGACTTGACCCCACATAGTTCCGATAAAACATAGGCTGCATCATAGGTCTCAAGCCAGAACAGGCATCGAGTCTCGTGGCAGGCATAGTAATAAGACCATTGTATGGTATCTCCAATAGGTATGATGTCCAACACCAGGTCATAGTTGTTTGACGGGATTTTCAGTTTATCGACAAGCAAAATGTTCTGCAGGCACCGATAAAATTCTTCAATTTCGTCCCTTAACAAGGGGTCGAACATATCGGTATCAGTAAATATCCTCTTCAACCACACATCAGTTGTAGGCGGAGTTCTCAAACGTCACTGACTCACGTACCCTCTCGCGATCATAGAAATAAAGTGCACCATCCGGATGGGTGGCCGGTCTCCAAGGACTACAGTCTTGTATAGACGTTCCTTGCTCCGAACCGTATTGTTCCTGTGTACTGAAAAGATATCTATCAGATCCAGGGATCTCGTCCAAGCTGGAACATACTAGGGGAATACTGTTGTTAGTGGTTTAATTTGGTAGGATGTCATCTCATCACGGGATCTATCAACAGATGTCAGGATGGAAAAGCAACACAGAATCATTCACTTGCATCTTGATACCCTTCGAGTATCGTGGCACCTGATCAGAATGTATGAGCGCAATATATCGACCTTCAGGCATGGAGAAGTCCTCGCTCAGAGATGAAGCGATAGGAGAAAGCTGAGGTGATTCTTCTTCGAGTACATGTGCCCCGACGGAGATAGTAGACGATGAACGGGCAGTTGCAGAGTCAATGGCCAATGTCAATGGTGGTGGTGGGCTTGAAGGGCTGAGTGGGAGAGATTCCGTTGATGGAGTCTGAATGTCCACAGCGACACTCCCACTCCCCGAAGACTGCCTCCGGTGACTTCTATGGTCAGCTGGGGGACTCAGCGGCTCATGCGTGTAGGGGGACGCCTCCGGTGGAGTTGCGGGACTGGTCGTGGGATTGACTACAACTACATGAGGGTGTACATCCGACGTATCCACGTGGAGGCGAGGAGGCTGATGGGGTGGATGGAAGCGGATTGACGGTGAGGGTGACCTGGACAATTGCTCTCTTGACGGAATTGACTTTGGACCAAGTCCGAATTGGCGATAAGTCGCTCTGGGGAGTCGCGATGGTTGACCGACTGGAGCCCGCAGCGATTCTCGTGATTGTGTAAGGATAGAGAGCCTATCACTCGCGCGACTGTGCGTGCTCACTTCCGCCGAGCTACGGCTGCCGGGGCGCTTCGAATCATAAGCGAACGGTGGACGATCTGCGGTGAGATTGGCAGTGGTTGGAGCTGGGGTGGCTGGGGTTGCCGTTGTCAGTTGTCTCGGAGCACGTTCTTGGAGGCTCGGGAGGCTCGCTGATGTTGGAACTGTGCTGGCTGCTATCACGTCTGCTGAGCTACCCAGCACTGAGTATCCCCTTTCATCTACGCGGGGAAACGAGGGACTAGTTGGTCTTGACTTGGGAAATGTATCTGATTTTCTGGGCCACAAGCGCCATAGGCCTAGCCTGCGAATAATGAAGGCGAAAAGCCACGCCCAATCCCCCGAGCGACGCTTGGGATAACTCTTTGGAAAGCGGAATCTGCGCAGAAAATCAAGAAGGGTCTTCAGTACGGGAAGCATATAACAGGACAGGAAGGCATATGGTGCAGAGGGAAAGGGCCATGAGAGTGTTTTTCCCTTATGGCATATGTTGCCTCGTGGCCCAGGCCCGTGTCCGATAAGCTCTTGGCAGGTGCCAAGTTCATTCAACAAAGTAAATCTCACGGTCCCTGTTCCGATCCTCCCACTTTAGAAATCACAACTTTGAGATAGAAATTGTTGGCCAACGACTGGGAGACCTAGGGCTACTAAATCTATTGTATCACTGGCTAGTGCGATGCATGTCTCTGGTCTGGTCTACAAAGTCACACGCCATATGAGCGCTAACAGTGAGCTATTTTTGGATAGCAGTAAATATAGTAGGATGTATATATAGTAACCATACATCACGCCGAGAGTATGTGGCGCATATACTCTGCAGCCCTCAAATTTCTCGATGTCAACTTTCAATCTTTCCCCCATTGTACACGTTAGCTATCATGTACCGTAGTTCCAAGAAAAAATGTAGTGTATCAGAGGAACCCAATGCAGCCTAGTGCTTCCCATTCTTGGCTACCGGCTTATAAATCCCGTGTTCGTGACCTTGAACATTCGGTTCGATCCCTTTACACCTCCAGGGATAATACAGTAAGTACTACAAACAAGGACGGCCTTTCCACTACATCCTACTTTGCAGTGACAAGGGAGGTAGCACTCAGCGGTTTGTTTTTGAAACCGGTGAAAGGGATCTTGAGCGTATCTAGTTTAGTACTAGTAGCTGAGAAAATGTGAGCCTTTCTTCCATCGTCAGAGGTGTGAACACCACGTGTGTTGCAGTTTCACGTTCGCCGTTCCCCTATGTCAGGGATTTGATTGGGTTGCAGGACCTAGTGACATATGGCATACCACCTTGAACAGGTTATCCTATTAAGACTAACTTCAGTTACCACGTTTTGATGGCGTGATCTCCTCAGCCTAAATGAAGCCACATGCAACAACGTGTAAGAGCTGGGTTCATACAGGGTATAGACCACTTGATAATAGCCGGCACCTGGTGAGTGCATTCATGCCCAGCTTTCATCCGTATCAACTTCTGTAGACTCAGATAGCACGATGTACTTGCGAATCTGAGATTACTTCAGTTGACACGCCACTGCCGCATGAAGGCCTGTGACATAGACATCACCTTCCACAAGCGTAAATGATGGAAAGCCTTGTCATACACCACATGTAAATCACTAACTTAGTGGTTTCACCTGTGAATCCCACATGTGTCGTCCCACAGGGGTGGCAGCAGGCGAGTGACCACAAGTATGCAGACTATGTGATATGGGATTGGCTAGGAAGCGATGAGCCATATACCGGTAGCTAATACAAGTCCAAACGTCTGATGTAGAAGAATGCGCACTGGACAGGAGACTTTCGCCCAGGGCTCTAGGAACGGCAGCTAAGGCCCCCATTTAAAAATGGAATCACCAGTCACGAGACGCGAGGTTCACAGTCGTACATGAGGATTCAGCGAGGCCCAAAGAAATTTGATTAGTTCGGTAAAATATCAATCAATATCACAAAGGTGGTAAAACAAAATGTGCATTTCCGGAGAGCTAGTGATGTCCTGGGACCCCACGAGTATGATAGTTATTATCCTCGCCTCCTCGCCGTTTGCGGTGTCCACGTTTCGGGCTGCCAGTCTTTGTCTGTACCAATATGGGGTAATTCCAAGTCATGGGATAGTTGTGGGGGTTGTTTGGATTCGTGTATTTGTGGGGGGCTAGGCGGTGACCTCTCAGGATTGTCAGCAAAGCAGGTCCGAGGATCCGTTTCTTCGCCCAGAAGAATGCCCTGTTGGGTTCTCGAAGACAGATTTTCAACTACTGCGGATTCTGGGGCAGAAATACGGGCGCGTTCTTCCTGGTCTCTGGCCTGGATCACAGCCGCATTATGGAGGACACGTCTTTGACGTTCCAGATCAGCCCGGAGCTCCTAATGGCCAAGCAAAAACAGTATAATTAGTACAGCCTTGCATTTGAGCGCAAGGACACACCTCAAGTGTGGGTGGGTCCGGCCGGGTATGGGAAAGCCAAGACACCCATTGTACTGCGCATGGAGCTATCAGTCCATGGACGACTCAGTTCACGTTATGCAAGAATTGACACGGACCTGGGAGACGCCTTGCACCGCCCACGTAGTCCCACATGTTTTCGTATACATCATACTGGACCCTCCGGCGCGTCCGGAGTAATTCTAAATTACGGCCAATGATGTCAAGACTCCACCGAATGGAGAATGTCTAGAAGGTCGAGTCATACCGTTTGTCAGACTAGGATACTCATAGAATCTATTGCCTTTGGGAAATTTTTTATGGCGGTGACTGTGGAACAGTCAAGGAATCCTTCGAACGAACCTTCGAGATCCGTGCCAACGAAATAACGCTACGGCGAAACCGGCTGAGTTTTAAGCTGGACGGAATTTTTTGACACGCACCGGACGATAGATGGATCGCCATAACCTTCGCAAAAAAGACATTGAACTCTAGAACAGAATTCTCGGCACAGAGATGAAGCAAATGTCCGATGGGAGAATGAATGCAAAAGGCAAGTCAGTCGACTCGGACGCGTCCGGGCGCGGCATAACTCCGCAGCCACGTGATAGCTCGTTGGTGGCAGTGAATCCCTCCACTTCTCCGTCTCGAGCACTCCAGCTGTCCATGATCAAGGTTTTTTTTTCGGCCGACATTGACTTGCAGGTGGCTATTGCAGTGCTCTTGCTGTAGAACTGATGGCAGTCTGTAAAGCTCTTCCGAGGTGCCCACCGGCACCGGCACTTCTTATGCCGATGTTTTGCTCTGCCTTCACGTCAATCTCACACGATGTTGCATTGCGCGCAATCAGGGTCGGACACGTGGCCAGGGTCAGATCCTAAGTTTTCTGCCTCTCCGGAACAGCATTTGTGCATACAATACGTATGTCCATAAAACGCTGATTGCTGCAGGGTATGAATCAGGCACGGACGACTGTCTATTGACGTAAGATATCCTCGTCAAGATCCTTGCCCTGGTCGGTGGGCTGAGCCTCTGGAAGGTTTTGTGGTCACGGAGCCGAGCTACAGCTGTAGATGCTAGTAACAGGACTAGAAGGTTCCAGTGGAAGCGGGGAGCACTCGGCTTACTATTTGTGCTGTAAATTCGTGTTGTAATATGCCAGGTACCAAGTATGACAGCGATACGCCCCTAAGTTTTCTGGACGCCCTTATTAGGCACAGTGGCTGTTCGTCTACTACAGCCGACAGGGCTGGTCTGCCTCTTGCGGAATGGCTGCGGGAACGTCGCATCATGCTCGTAAAATCGTCTGCCGAACAGCTGACGACTCAGTTTGGCTGTTCTCCTCATTCTTAAGTGCACAGCCGGGATAACTGGGCCACCTGTTCAATCGACTGAAGGTTAGCTTTGCCTCTTTGAAATGGGTGTTATTCGGTCGTCTCTTGAGGCCCCCCACCACTCACGAAAGGGGCCTAATAAGGTCCGATGGGCGGTAGCAAAATACTAGAATGGATCTCCCACATTTCGAAACGCGATAACTTACACCGTATCACCCACCATTGTTGGGCTAGAGAATATTCGGGAGATCCCACCCGCTCTGGCGGCGTCGCATGTCAATCTTCTACCCGTAGTCTTTCAGGCCTGCAGACTGGGTCTTCTCCATGACTATACATTCCTCCTTTATGAGTCCTTTTTTTGAGGCAAGGCAAGACGTTTGTAAAGGTGTACCCACGAGTTCACCAGACGTATCTCTGTCCACCCTCGCTGGATCTGATAGGTGGGCTCATCACATTCTTACATCTCCAGGTCTCTGACATGTCTTCGATTAGAATTACCTGAATGCCAAGTCTCCTAGACTTTCTCACTGGCTAATGCAGATACGAAGAACTTCCTAGCGGAGATTCCTTGCATATGCAAGGTTTGCTTGTATATCATAAAAGTTACATACGAAAGCCTCAGACGCCACCTAGTGCGTCGTCCTCGTCTATTTCCTCCTGGATCCCCTTTGCCAACTCTTTCTCCCGCTCTCGAGCACCTTCGGCGTCCACAATATCCTTCCTATGTGCATTAAGCGGATAGCGCATCGCCTACACGGGATTAATTTCCACTCAGTATATGAGGGACCCATCGAACATACCTTGACGCTCTGGTTATGCAGTTCCAAGCAGTACCCGATACGACGCGAGAACATCTCGCTAACCTCGGGCCCATAACCCGGCTTTTGCCCACCGCATTCCATCCAGCCCTTCTCATGCACGATGCGACCCTCGATGACGCCATCGCGGATTGCCTTCCCAACAATATACTCGGCATCCTCTTCAGAGTCCAGATGTAACTTGACGCATATGTCACGTAGCGAAATGCGTGAGTATGAAAGCGACAAGCGGCGGATACCAGTCTTGATCACGTTCTGTCGGAGGCGTGCGACAAGCGTATAGGTCCTATCTGCCTCGAAGCCGGCGGCGTGTGTAGAAAGTGTAGACTGGAACTGCGAAAGAGAGCCAGTCCGAACCGCTACAAGGTGTTAGCGAGGAATGATATGCGTTGAAGAAGGGATGGCTCGCCTTTTACAATGTCAAAGTATCCACGTAGTGCCTTTTCTAGCACGGGATGCCGGAAGAGGCTGCGTTCGGGAATATCACCCATAAGAAGCTCTACCACGACAAACAATTTGTGTACGGCCTGATAGAATCCTGGTGCAAGTTTGGGCGCCGGCGCGCGGCGGATAGCCTGTTGTAAGTTGGTGTGCGCCGCGGTATAGTCAAGCTGCACAGCCTTGATGCGGCCAAGGTAGTAGTGATAGCGGGCATACTGAGAGTTGGGAGCGGAAGCGGGGAAATTCGTCTTGGAGATAAGCTTGTCGGCTTGGTCGTAAAGGCTGTAATGAAGGTAGCTACGGAGAAGACGATTGATGAGGGAAGCTTGGGTTTCATCATCGTGACGAAGAGAAGCGGTCCGCTGAGCTGCAAGGAAGAAACTACGTGAACAGCATCAGTGAGTGAGAATTACACGGAAATGAAAGTCCGCACGGTCGTGCGTCTGAAAGTTCTCCACCGAGTTCGTATGCACGTTCGAGGGCGAACCAAACCTTCGCCGCAATCGGGTCTAGGCTCCTACGGTTCAAAGCCTGTATCTTCTGTACCGTCTCGTTGGCAAGGTCGATGGCTTCAGAGTAGGTACTCGGAGAGGTAAGGAGATGGTGCACAATGAGAAGGCGGAAATAGATCTCAATTTCGGGCACGGTCTCCGACGGCGGCCTAGGCGAAGGAGCGGAATCCACTTCCATAGATTCGTCCTGAACAGGTGCAGCAGGAAGCCACGAGAGCAGAGAAACCCTGACCGGTGAATCTGCAAAATATGAAAAGAAAACCCTCGCAACAAGCTACATACACACCTTGAGGATAAACCTCACACACGGCATCGCACAGCGCCTTGTCATCTAGGCGCTTCCGGAGGGCAGTAAGAGAGCGCAATACTCGGATGGTGAACCGGGGTTCGAGGGTGGACACCGCTCTTTCAATGAGGGTGACATTAGATTTTATTTCTGAGACGGGTGATAATGGAGGCGGAGGAATTGCGACCGTATCTTTAACCTCGTCTTTGCTCTTCGCGTCCTTCATCTCAACGTCGGCCATGATGAATGTATGAGATGAGACAGTCACTACAGAAAAGAGGGCAGCAGGGGTGTGGGATGGTACGCGTCAAATCTGGGACGCGTCACTGTTTTAGTTCGAGTCGTCAGGACTATATGACAGTTGAGTGACTAAAATGACAGTGACTCGGTAGCTCAGTGGTAGAGCATACGATTGCAGATCGTGCGGTCCCGTGTTCGAACCACGGTCGGGTCTTTATTTTTGTATATTTTTCTGTTCTGAGACATGTGACCTATGCGCCGGCGAGAATCCGTGTACGTGGCCACAACAGTTTCCTAACAACATCTTCAGACGACATGGGCTTCCGGTCTCTCTTTTTTGCCCTATTTTCTTTAATCGCAATTGCACATGCTGGACAACTCACCGTTCAGTCGCCCCGTTTCACTGTCATTGGACCTGATGGCAGCCAACTGCGTTCAGAATCGTACGTGAGACATCCACATTCCCCCTTCTATTTCAAACAATATTAACTAACTGAATAGGATTTCCCTCTCAAAACGTCCTGGTCCTATCACCTTGGGCGTGACAGATACCTTGAAGTTCACATTTCAAGTTGCCGATGAGACGACCGACAAAGGTATCCAGCCACATCAGACGTTCCTGCGCTTCTTCGACTCGACAACGGGCGAGGAGGGCATCCAGCCAGTAAAAGTCCTGCCTTCCGGCAAGGCAAAATTCGAATTGGTGTGCTTATTTTCCCCAATATTCTCAATCTCAACCAACTCATTAAATGATTGTTCACCGTCACCAAAAAAAAAACAATTCAGAACATGGCTAAACCCCCGAGCTCTCTTCCGCCTTCCGGTGCTGCGCCCCTGCGCGTCTCACTTCTCCTCGGTTCCTTCGTACACAGTCCTGCGGCATTCGACCTCTTCGACTTGTATATCCCACCATCCGCGCCTGCGCCAGTGCACCCAGAAGAGGCCCTCTACCACCCGCGTCCCGAGCTAGCCCATACCTTCCACCCAGAACCGAATGCACCCCTTCGCTTCATCTCTGCTTTTTTCGCTGCACTCGTTCTGTCCCCATGGGTCGTCCTCTTTGGACTGGTACGTGTGGTTTCTTTTCCGCTTCGTGCGGGCTGGGCTCTTTGCGTTGCTGACGATACCTTCTGTGTCGTACCCGTAGTGGGGCGTCGTGCGCCCTCGCGTACCGCACCTCTTCTCGCCTAGTATCCTCTCTTTTGTGCTCTCACTCGCTCTCATCGAGGGCCTCCTGTTTTGGTATTGGATCGAGCTTCGTCTGGGACAGATACTCCTGTATGGCTCAGGGGCGGCCACGCTCACCCTCCTCACGGGTAAGCAAGCCCTGGCAGGAATTGCCGCGCGTAGGACTAGTAGCAAGTAGTAGGGTTGCTGAAACCAAAAATTGCACGCCGTTTTTTGACCAATGTGCGTATAAGAATGTAGAGTTGATCAGTGACTCTTCGATATGTGCAGGGGCCTAGTCTGTGGAAATCCAGTGATATTGGCACGTTTCCCAGACACCCCGTTAGCATCGTTGTAGACCTTTGAGTAGAGTTGGGCGTTCAAGTGGAGCCTGTGAAATCTCACACACATCGGGCCTGATGAGGGCTGATATGGCTTCAAATTGCTTCAACGTGAGATATGAGATAGTCAAGTGCTGGAGCCATGGTCTGTTTCCCTGCCGCTGTCTTGCAAAGTAGGTGTCAATGAGTGCCTCCGTTGTGTTTTTCTGGCTGCGAAGAACAGCCAAAAGAAGTGCCTGCTTGCAAGACTGACGCAGCAGTGAACGCAGAATAGAGGAGTCGACGATCGCGGCCATCTGAAGCACAGGGTATGAAAGAGAGAGCCGGGGTGAGGCTAACAAGCCGGTACTGCGTGTCTATCAGGATGACGGCATAGAATTTAACATCTGATCCTGAAGATGCATCAGCTTAGTACGAAAATATCAGATATTCACGCTCACCGATAATGATTAATCCAAGGCACGGGACACGCCATCCCCGAAATAGCTTTTTGCCTTCCTGCATTTTCTGCTTGTGCAATCGTGCAACGTGCCTGACAAGCTCGACCTTCAGCATGGCATAGCTTCCCATAGCCCTGTTTTTGAAGTCGGTAACCAGCATCGCTACCCCATTTCTCCACATGACATGGCCATCTGATCTTACAGAACCAATGGAAGCCGCCTCGATCAGAGGAATCACAACGCCACGGCGAGCTCCGAAATTTTTGTTAAGGATACGGCGAGCCGCATCTCTCCGTTCATCTTCGTGGTCATAGAAGCGGCACATCATGCACGCGAGCTCATCAACCTCAGCCTGTAATCTTCGAAGGTCCACCAGGTCGAGACCAGGAATGTCTTTATGGCCAGCAACGATATCGAGAAAGTAGCCAAAGCCGTCGTAAAGAAGTGGGATGAGGGGCATGTCGACATCAGGCTTAGGGTGATCATCCAAAGTCCTCGAATTTTGTATGGACCTGTACTTTGATGGTTTTGCTAGCTCTGAAGGTGCCGTTGTCACAAGTTTCTAGTGCTTGAAGGTCTTATAAGTCTCCAATAGATGATGCTTCCTTTGTATCTCTGGAGATGAAACAGATATAGAGGATGAAATGAAGGTGGGTAAAGGACAAGAGGAGTCACTTGCCTGCACCAGGAAGCTGGCATCTTCCTGGTGCAGGCAAGTGACTCCTCTCATCCTTTACCCTCTTTCATTTCATCCTCTATATCTGTTTCATCTCCAGTGTACCATGATGATCTGATGATAGCTGTCAGTAGGATCAGGGATGCTCTGGGACAGCTTGTGTATAGGCAAGAGTTCATTCTCAAGGGAATCAGGGCCAATATTATTCAATTTGTTGTCCAAGTCACTCTCTGCTAGTACAGATGTCTTGTAGAGATCAAGTTGGTTGGCAGCAACCCTTACTGTACAACCAAAAAGATTCTGTCTCTGTTTCTCAAATGTCAAAAAATCCTATGTCGAACCTTGAACATTCAATTTGGTGCTGGGTCCTTGGCAACAAACCTCCATGTCAGAGAGTGTTTCTAGTCAACATATCTCTCAAAGCATCCATTTCTGAACTGCAAGATGCCATCAAAGAAGAGACAGCCAGTATTTGATCACATTGCTGCCAACCAACTCAATCTCTACAAGACATCCATACTAGCAGAGAGACAATGAATTGAATAATATTGGCCCCAATAAGGGGAGGGACGAGAGCTGAGGCAGAGGGTTTAAGCCAGGTTGAGAAAGAGGGGGAGGCAGAGAGAGAAATACAATGGGACAACACTGGCAAATGGACAGGTTTGTATGGACTTGGAAACCATAACTTGAGCACTTGAGTGATGCCCATGTGTCACGGTTCACACGTCAATAAGATCACGTGAGAGCCCCTATGAAGAGCGGAAAGGAATCGCTGCTAAGTACTGTACAGGTCCGGCAGAGCCCTATGTATCTGAGTCTTCATTCCGAATCAACCCTCTGCGACCGCAGTCAGTCTGTTTCGATACTGGACAATCGCGACGTCAGAAGCGGACTCTGCCCTCTCACCATCTGCAGTTTCTCGGAAGAAATCTTCGTCACCCATGGGAAAAATCTTGTGCCTGTGATAACAACTGGTGTCCACCACGTGTTCACAGGAGACAGATAGTTAGGACACACTTTTCCTTAACGTGGGACACCAGACCATCGAATGTAAATCGCCTTTTCGCATGATCATCGCTATTCAGCGACGGCCGCGCTGTCGCTAGATTGTCGGATCCGCAGTGACGACACCCAAATGTTTTTGTGAACCTCTTCTCGTCTACATTCTTAGCGCGGGAGGTGTACAACGCGAAGGACCCCGGTTCATACAGACGTTCGGAGGTAGGGTTTTCAAATGCAATCTGCATCGAATCATGCCGACCGCAATGCCCAGCCTAAACACGGACAAATCAGAATAAAGTAATCCATGCGACAAATTTCAACAGATACCAGGCGCTGGAAGTCCATCACAATCAAGGAATCGCACGACTTGCAAACAAATCTTCTGCTCATACGCTCGATCTCATCCTTCGTCTCTCGGCTTTCTGCTCTGAGCCTGAGTAAGGAAAGAGCTTGGGAAAGTACATCTATGGCCTGTAGACAAAGGAGATTAGCCTTGGGTGACCTGAAACTGGTTGACTGTCCAGATGTGTACCTTCTGATCAGGGGCGAATTGTTCAGCCCTCCATTTCCACTTCGCAGCCGCTTTCTTGGACTGTCCTGGACACTGGTGTGCACAGGCCTCACGAAAGTCTAGTGATTGTACAGTAGCATATTTTGACGATCTGCGGCAAAGAAGGCAGATAAAGCGGGCTGTCACCCGTTCGGCTGGATGAAGAACCCTGGTCGATGCGCGTTTCCAGTTCGGTTCACCTAAAATTGCATCAAACGCTCCCAACGCGGCATCGGTCCATTTTTTGAGGTCGCTATTGATCATTCCACCTATCAGTTCAGAATGCTTCAATTCGGACTCCAGAATGTGTGTTGTTTTTTCTGGCTTTTCCGAGGGAGAATGGGCTGTATCAGATAGAAACGGTGACAAGTCCTCTCGGTCCTGCAGCGCATTGATAATAGGGAGCCCTCGAAACTCGGACAAAATGGGAACGACAGGATTTTTCTTTCCTTCCGCAAGGCGATTATAGTGTCGACCAATATCTGCCCGTCTAATTTGCTGGGCGTGGGCCTTCTGTTTTCGTTCTTTTTTCTCCATATGAGAGACTATCTCGGCATCAATTTTTTTAGGGAGCGGGCGGATATCTTGACTTCCGTTATAACAGTTTCAATTGAAGACAAGTCAAGGCTTACCACACTCTGAGACAGTCTCGAGACATGCGTTACGGCTCCAGTGTAATGAGCTGTACGTAGGAGTGTTTAGAAGGGCTTGAAGATTCCAACCAAGTTCTACGGCTAGCATTCGAGCACTGTACACAAGAGCAACTTTATGAAGAGGATAACTTAAGGAAGCGTATCACTCACAAAGCGATATTTGACTTTTTTGTCTCGAGATATCTACGACGCCACTGATCTCTCCACTTGATAAGCATCCTTGCATGCTGCCCAGTCCATTTAACCGAAAGTGCGCGTAATAGATACGGAAGCACCGACCTCATGTTCATGATGCCGGCGATCGATATCGGCTTTATGAAGCTGAAGCAAAAGTTAGAGCGGAAATAACGGCGATTAATGGTAGAGGACTTACTCGTACGTAATCTTCCCGAGATTCGCCTCGGGCAACCATCCGGTCATAGTCCTCTGTGGCTTCTATCAAGTCTTTCCGGAGACCTGACGATTCGTTATTCGGTTCAGGCGGTTACCAGAAGGGAGCTCTGGACTGAGGAGGACGCACAGTATTGATGAAATGGACCTAGATATTAGAATACTAGTAAGCACAAATTAAAAAAGTGTGTTGAAGGACCCCACCAATAGGTACTTCTAAGTATCTAAGTCTCTTATGGAGAAATTTCAATTTCGTGCCCGGGGACGGGTCAGCCGAGGTTACATGACCCAGTGTAATATGGTCACTGGCGGCGGGCTGAGGTTAGACGCGTGGCGTTGATAAAGAACACGTAGACGCACTCAATGAGCTCTTGATAACATTTTTGCTACCAAAAAGCCTGAGCAAGGTACCATAAGGTAAAACAAAAGGCACACACACCTTCCCGCATAACCGGATTCTAGCGACAAAGGAAAAGAACATCCGTTTTGTCAAGGCGCCGCAAATCTGGTGGAGCTATAGGTTCAGCGACGGTGTTTCGGTGTGGTGCCATGACGCACGAAACAATTTCCCGCGTCGAAAATGAACGCCGCATAGACAGATTCGCTCCAGCCTGGCAGCGGATCAGGGATGCCGGGAACGATGCAATGACGACGAGCGCGACGCCATATCACCTCATTAGAGGGGTTGAGAAGGGTCGCGCGTAGATGCTTGTTACAGCGTGCCACAGAGAGGACGTCTTGAGGAGAGTTCACGTATGAAAGGATTTCTGCAAGGATCTCAAGAGGGACACGGTCCAGACGCGGCAACGCGGGAAAAGCGTGTTCTCTTTCCTGCGAAAATTCATGCTGGGTGATATTCTGCGTTTCTTCTGGAGAACCATCTTCGTTCACTGACATGTTGTATGTATCATGCACGCCCGCAGCGGGGATGTCGTTTATGATCAACAGCCGGTCCCCGGTCCGATCGACCACACCCCATACAGTAGGGCTCGGCTAGCGCGCTCCGCTTAGAGCTGGTAACAAACTATGCTAAATATGGTATAAGGCTGTAACCATATCTTGTTCACTTGTTCACACAACCCCCATTGCTGGTCCGGTACCAGCTCCCATTGTACAACAAAATTCGTACGACAAAATCTGGTCTATTGCATTGAATTTAACATCTCTCATCTTGATCTCACTTCACCGTGACTATAACTATGGCCCCAGAACCGGGTACCAGGATGCACGATTGGCCTATCCTCACAAGTCTTGTCTGCATATTTATAGTGTATAGGGTCGTCAAGTTTTTTAGCAATAAGAAGGTATTTCCAGAATGTCACACCACATATGCCCTCTAACTTATTGAAAGATGGTCCAAGGGATTCCGGGCCCGTGGGTGCCATTTTCACCTCTCAGCCCTCTAGGTGCCTCCCTCCCTACATGCTGGTGGAACCCAGGTCTTGCCTTGCATTGGAAATGGCGCTTGTCTTGTACGTACAGCCCACACATTTAACAAGATCCTTTTCCTTCATGGCGATAATACTGCAGTTTATAAGAAGTGGGGCTCGGAAATTGTCTCTTTTGTACCATTTCTACATGGTCCTCCGTTGATCTTTACGTCCTCTCTTGAAGTCTCGCGACAAATGTTGACAGGAGGAAACCACTTGATGTGGGTGAAACCCGAGTGGTCTATCACTGGCCTGAGGTAAGGCGTCCCTTTCAACATGCAGTGATTTCATTCATTGCATATCCAGAGAATGGGGCTCGAGCCTGATAATTTCCAACAAAGACGACTGGAGGCGCCATCGGCGTATCATGGGCCCCGCATTCAACGCCTCTACGTATTCGATTGTGTGGGCCGAGACTTCGCGGGTGTATAGAGACATGACCAGCGTAGAGGGTTGGGCGAAGAAGGACTTGGTGACACTCAGACCGGTACAAGCGTACACAACCCGTCTTGCCTTTTTGGTGATTTCTACCTGTGGCTTCGGTTTACCATTTCGCTGGGAGGAGCCTACTGAAAACGACGACGGAGGCATGAGTATACAGAAAGCGATGCGTATCTGGGTGAATGCGACGGTCGTGAGACTCCTTACACCGTCATGGGCTTATAAGCTTCCCATCAAAAGGTGCATTCTCAAACTGTATTTATGCTGTCATATCCATTTAACTGTTCTGTTGGCTCGTAGATTGCACGATGCTGCCATGGCGTCCCGGGTACTACGCGATCACTTGACAGAGTTGATATCGGAGCGCAGAGCCGAACTGAATGGCGACGATACTGACCGAGGTATGGCAAGGAAGGATATATTTAGCTTGCTTGTCCTTGCCAGTGAGGAGGAGAGCAAGTTCCACTTGAGTGATGATGAGCTGGTGAGTGACAACATGAAGGGATCGAGTCATTTCTGAGCGAGACACAAGATGGGAAATGTCTTTGGCATAATGTTTGCGGGTCATGGTTTGTGCATGCTCTACTTCATCGTGCAAAATGAGCAGCTTATGGCCAGTGCAGAAACAACTGCATCTACGCTTGCGTCGACAATCGGATTCCTTGGCCTCCACTCGGACATCCAAGAGGACCTATACGAGCAAATCGTGGATGTGGTGGGACACGACCGTGAACCGGTAAGCTACAATGTCTCCAGGATCATTTCGTGTTGTGACATATAGGTACCCCAGACTTTTGAAGATTTTCCTCGACTTGAGAAGGTGGCTCATGCTTTCTATGAAGCTATCAGACTATACCGTTGGTTGTTTTGCTCCTTGATTGAAGCACTGTTTAGAGCGAGCATCTGACAGCGGCTGCGTACATTCTAATTCGGGAGGCCATCGAGGATACAATTCTCAACATTCCGAACGCCGACAATCAACCAGGAACACGACAAGTCCCTATTCCAAAGGGTTTGTCTGTTATCGTGGATGTCGCGGGTATCCGTGCGTTGCATCTAATGAGCCAAGAAAATGACATCCTTACTGACGTTTCACAAGAATACAATCCGCGGTACTTCCCTGATCCGTACAAATATGACCCCAGTCGGTGGCGAGGAGTTATTCCTGAATCCGAGGAGATAACTGCATTTAGCGTCGGTATGTCTAAACATGGGCACCTCGACCTCCGTGACCGATCTCATCTATGCCCAGGTCCTCGCACATGCATCGGGCGCAAGTTTGCGGTAGTGGAAGCAGTCTGCTTCCTGACGCTTCTCATAAGGGATTGGATGATTGAACCGATCATGAACCCTGGCGAGACTGGCGAACAATGGCGAGATCGTGTGATGCAAGCAAACGTGAGGATGACGCTTTCTGTCAATGCACTCCCGATACGTCTGAGGCGGCGGACTCGACCCACACACCCCACGTAAACACAATTATCGCTGGCGATGTTCATACTAGCTCAGGCTTTTGCCTGTTCGAGTCCTAAGTTACACGCTTGAGAGATGCGTTTTTGTTTCCGATTCCGAATACAGAGGTTGGACTTGCATAGATGTTTGAAGGATGGTTGGTTGTCCCAACAGATGCAGCCGCAAGTGCATGATGACGGATATTCAGGCGCAACTTGCATGGCCATCGGTTTGTTTGCAGCTACTCAAATTGAAATGGGAACCGGACTCTAGAGGTAGAAACTTGAAGCCATGTTGTGCCGCAAACGCGGCTAGCTTTTTCGAGTACAATCAGACTCGGAATCCGATTGGCTCTGGAGTGGACGTCCAAATCTCGTGAAGAGGCAACGCACTGGCGATGCATTCAACTCGGTTTATATAGGATTTATACACTTCAGGCTTTTATCGTAATTGCACCTTCCGGATCATGGCATGCAAACGGCACTCCCACAGCTATCCCCATGCCATTCACCATCTGCACTTGACGCCCAACAACCTACCTCAAACCACTTCTTCCTGTAACTACGCTATCATCTATTTTCCCTGCTAAACCTCCAACGCTTCCCCTTTAATCAGGAGTGCCAAGTGTCCCAGCTTTCTCTCTTCCTCTCTCTCAGCCTTGTGCGACTCGGCGTCGTATCTGGTGATGCATTATGAGAGATAGTGTACTGTACCAAATATATTTTTTCCACGTCTCACATTGAACACTCCGGGCGTGACCCGTCCCTTGAATCAGTATCAACGCGGTGCTTTCTGTACTACATTCTCAAAAAAATGATCGTGATCTCGAGTCGGTCAGCTCCTTAATACCCACAAACGACGAAGGTGGAGAGATTTCAAATCAAGGTGACCACGCGCTACTAGAACGGGGAAACGACGAGCGGCATGACGCACCTCCGCTAACGATAGCACCGATCGCATCTACAACACCCTACACTCCCTCATGAGCCCTCATTCGAACTGCATGGCAATGGTGGTGTGGCTGTGGGCGAGCATGGACAGCTCAGAACTAATGCCAATGTGAATGGATACGACTGCAGGGCCTGATCTTATGATGTTTGAGGAGATAATTGGACAGGGGACAGTGTGCTTTGTCGAGTATCTCCGCAAACATCACACGCGGCAGCCGCCGAGGCTGAAGTTGAAGTTGACGTTTGAGATCTTTGAGATCTGAAGTGCACCACCGTCACCATGGGTGTTGTTGTCGCCAGCGACGTCACCGGCAGTGGCTGCGTCCGTGGGTGCGACGCTCGTACGAAAGTTTGGAAGTCTCTCGATCGGCGGGGCGAGTGTTCGAGGAAGCGGTGGAGACGATCGTTCGTGGGAGAGAAAGCATGCGGGGGTCGCCGTTGCACGAGAAAACAGAGTCACCACAACCATCAGCTGCGGGCGTACCTGGTTCTACTGCTTCTATGCCGACTCCGCCGGCTGGGACCGCGGCACATGGCGGCGCTGATGCGGAAAGTCAGAGCCAGACGCACAGTCGGGCAGTGACTTTTGGAGGATCATTGATCGTGCAGGCGAACACCGCCAAGTGCGCAATTACCCAGGATTTGGCTGCAAGAGGTCGCAAAGTTTCATACTAGCATGACGTCTGACGTCTTCGTACCTTAGTCCCATGGCGCCCCTGCAACGCCCGCACCCACGAACGCAAGTGAAAAAAAAAGTGTGCTGAATAAGTAATCAGTTGAGCATGGAGTTGGCGCAAATATCCGGACCGGGGCTAACCCCAATTGGATGCATGTGGACAATGGTTGCTGGCTAGCAGTGGTCCCCGTATGTACCGTAAATCATGATATATTTGATATGTGTACTTTATATATGTGTGAAATTCATCACGACGAAATCTCTTTTCACGAAGTGAGGTTACCCGGGATTCATCAACATTCATCGTTCACAAATGAGTCCTCCTGCCTCTTCGAACTGTGACAGCCGGACCACCCGAGCATACATACATATAATCAGATGCCACCTCACCAATTTCTGCCGGTGCCAGGTGCGGTCCCCATCACACGTCTTGTTGCGTCGCGCCGCCGGCCGACCACGACTACTCATCCACATAACTGATACGCGTGCAGTCGAGTCATCCTTGGCGCCAGAGCAGGATGAGGTATGCGTCGGATGTCTGTTGTGCATAGAGCGTAAGCAGGGAGTGCTAGTTGTGTTGAGGGGCGGAGGCACAAGCGACGGAGTAGAGGTGGGGGGAAAGGAACGATGGCAAGCCGGTCTATTCCATAAGATACTATGTACGCGCGCCAGATATTCCGACATCGGCTAGAATGTCTGCAGCCACTGTCGCCCCGACAGTGTACCCGTCTGTCGATGTGAGGGGTTGGTGAGTATAGACCAGCATTGAACGGCAGGCATAGATCCTCCCACAGAAAGGCGGATCACTCGAGCTAAAAATGCTAATCAGCATCCAGGATTACCCCTAGGTTTAAGCCTCCCCCCAGAAAAAAAAAACGAGCCATGGCAGAAATCGTGCGTGACAAGGCCACTTTGGAGCAGCAGCGCGAGGAAGTATAAGAAAACCCAATGAGGGTATAATGCGTGTTGCCAGTATGATCCCGATGGGACTTCGACGCGGTGTGAATGGCTCCCCTCAGCAGTGAGGAATGACGCCAGGCCAACCCTCATCGAAGGGGACAAAAACGGGACGAAGTAGGACAAAGGGGACCACAGAAAAGTCAGTGTACCTAGCAACACCTGAAAGGGAAGAACCCTTCAGACGTCCCAACGTCCCTCCAAAGTGGGTGGGTTCGAAACGAACCGACGGTGCCGACAACCTGGCGACAGCATCCCAACGCCGTGTGAACGGCTCCCATGAGTCCCGTGAGACCCCGCCACCAAGCAAGCTATTTGTGGTGGCGGCAGTGGCGAGGGCGACGGTGACGGCCCGAGTGAGGAGAGAGGCACAACTTGGTGCCATCGAGTCCAACACGCGCTGCTGGTGGCGATGGCAGAGTCGAGGGTGGGGACACATCTGACAGCCACCCTCCGAACTTTGGCAAAGTTCAACGAATGTCACGTGATCAATGCTGCAGCATGATTCCGAGGTTTATTACTGTACCGCTATGTCAAGATCAGCATGGGCTACTTGTTTGTGCCCTCATCAAATTCAGGTCTAATTAAACAGTGCCTGATATCTTCTATGGTTGCTACATACCCTGTGAAAAGTGAAAAAATAGTTTCTGGTTTAGATCATGCTCATCCCCGACATCTTTCTTCTTTGAGCTGGAGGGGCGGGACGTCGCGCGGCCGTGGGAGGACTTGGTGGGAAACTGGCCACCTTGTGTGACAGCGGAATAAGTAGCGAAATCACGTGGAAATGATGTCATTACTTGTTCCACCGACAATATAACTACCTAATAAGGATAACGCCGTGTGGCTGAATGTCTTGGATCTACACATCTACGTACGATACATGGATACCAATGTCAGTTAAGCTGGGCAATCTCCAACACTCGATCCGACCCAATGTTTGGCAACCTCTGGTTGATAACGCTGGAATGGGCGGATAAATAGGTGCGCTACTTGTGCTTGCAATTTCAGAGTGTCTCTCATCGTTTCACGTCATCATACCCCCAGAACTGAGTACCAGTATGCGCGACTGGCCTATCTTCACAAGTCTTGTCTGCATATTCATAGTGTCCAGGGTCGTCAATTGTATCACCAACAAAAAGGTAGACTATATCCAGAAAGTCACACCACATAACGGTCTCTAATTATTCAAAAGTTGGTCATGAGGATTCCGGGCCCATGGGTGGCATTATCTCCTCTCATGCCTCTAAGTGCCGCCCTCCCTACATGCCGGTGGAACCCAGGTCTTGCCTGGATTTGGAAATTACGCTTATCTTGTATGTACAGCCCATCCGTTTAACGAGATTCTTTTCGCTTACGGAGATAACATCGCAGTTTATAAGAAGTGGGGCTCGGAAGTTGTTTCCTTTGTACCATTTCTACGGGGTCCTCCGTTGATCTTCACGTCCTCTCTCGAAGTCTCGCGACAGATATTGGCGGGAGGAAACCAGTCGGTGTGGGTGAAACCCGAGTGGGCCATGAAAGTCTTTGGGTAAGGTGTCTCTTTCAATATGTTCAGTTCCACTAATTTGTATCTCCAGAGAATGGAGCTCGAGCGTGCTACATACCAACAAGGATGACTGGAGGCGCCATCGGCGCATCATGGGTCCCGCATTCAACACCTCTACATATTCAATTGTATGGGCGGAGACTTCGCGGGTGTATAGAGACATGATCAGCGTAGAGGGTTGGTCGCAGAAGGACTTGGTGACACTCAGACAGGTTCAAGCTTACACGATCCGCCTTGCATTTTTGGTGATTTCTACTTGTGGCTTCGGTTTACCATTTCGCTGGGAGGAGCCTACTGAAACCGACGACGGAGGCATGGGCATACAGAAAGCGATGCGTATCTGGGTGGATACGGTGATCGTGAGACTCCTTACACCGTCGTGGGTTTATAAGCTTCCCATTAAAAGGTGCATTCTCAAAACTGTATTATGCTGTCATGTCCATCTAACGGTTCTCTTGGCCCGCAGATTGCGTGATGCCGCTACATCTTCTCAGGTACTACACGACCAGATGGCGGAGATTATATCCGAGCGCAGGGCTGAACTGAACGGCGAGATTTCCGAACGACTCGGAGGTATTGCAAGGAAGGATATATTTAGCTTGCTTATCCGCGCCAGTGAGGAGGATAGTAAGTTCCAGTTGAGTAATGATGAGGTGGTGAGTGATAATGTCGACGGGTCGAGTCTGTTCTTGATTCGATACAAGGTGGGAAATGTCTTTGCAATAATGTTTGCGGGTCACGGTTTGTGCATGTTCTGCCTCATCGGGTACTAAAGCTTATCGTCGGTGCAGAATCAATGGCATCTACGCTTGCATCAACAATTGGACTCCTTTGCCTCCACTCGGATGTCCAAGAGGACCTATACGAACAGATCGTAGATGTGGTGGGACACGACCGTGAACCGGTAAGCGACAATGTCTCCATGAGCATTTCGTGTCGTGACGGATAGGTACCCCAGACATTTGAAGACTTTTCTCGACTTGAGAAGGTGGCTCATGCCTTTTATGAAGCTAACAGGCTTTACCGTCGGTTTTTTTTCCTTCGTTGAATCAGTGGTTCAGAATGACGATCTGGCATCTGCAGCGGCTGCGTTCATATTGATTCGGGAGGCCACCGAGGATACAATTCTCAACGTCCCAAATGCCGACAATCAACCAGGAACACGACAAGTCCCTATCCCAAAGGGGTTATCCGTTATTGTGGATATGATTGGTATCCGTGCGTCGTATCCGCTGAACGAAGAAAGACGACATCCTTACTGATAGTTTTAAAGAGTACAATCCACGTTACTTCCCTGACCCATACAAATATGACCCCAGTCGGTGGCGGGGAGTTGTTGCTGAATCCGAGGAAATAACTGCATTCAGCATTGGTATGTCTAAAACTTGAGCTCTTGGTCTCTGTGATAAATGTGCCCAGGTCCCCGCACATGCATTGGGCGCAAGTTTGCGGTAGTGGAAGCTGTCTGCTTCCTCACGCTTCTCATAAGGGATTGGATCATTGAACCGATCATGAACCCTGGCGAGACTGGCGAACAATGGCGAGATCGTGTGATGCAAGTTGTAGATATGAAGATGACACTTTCCGTCAAAGCGCTCCCGGTGCGGCTGAGGCGGCGGATTCGACCTGCTTCGATATAAACACGATTGTTGCTGGCGATGTTCTTGTCCTGATTTTTGTATATTTTGCGATGCTTCCTTTTATTTCCGACAGTGGGTTGACAAGCGCAGATGTTTCACTGCAAGGGGCTCCTACCCTTTCCCCCATTCAAGCTGAACGAAATCTGACTCAGTGGAGATGTTGTAGTATGCTATATTCATATTCAACTTCACCCGAGTAGTGTAGATGTAGTGCGATAAGCAATTTTTTAATTCCACACCATTTATCATGCATGCCACTGTATTGACAGTTAACTTTCGGTAGCTTAGCTGGAAGAGCATGGGACTATAACAGATGGTTTATGATATCCCAAGGTTGCTTGTTCAACTCCAGTCTGAAGGAAGTCTTTTTCTCACTGACCAAATGCTCAAGTCATCAGAAAGAGTGTCACGGTGCCAGGTCAAAACGGAATGCGTTTGAATTTCTGGGGGCTTATGTCAGCCTCCACGTTTCTTGCACGTGTCCCGACCCGGCCAATTAGTTTGGTGTTGAACGCGACACGTCAAGCCGAGCCTTAGGATCTATTCAACTTGGACCATCAAACACCCAGACTCTCCTGTGAGTGAGAGCTCTGAGATCTGGACTTTGGTACCACATTTCATGCATAATGATTCTCTGCATGTCCAGAATTTAACACCATCTGTTTATGCAGCCACTAGCAACGTGGAGAGAATATGTCTGTTTGTTTCTCGAGGCTCCTGACACTCAGTGTTTTAAAACCCAGGTGGACCATGACTAGATTATCGTGACGCGACGCATCAACTGCCTGATACAATATTTCGAGAATTAAAAAATGATGAATCAGTTCTGCTTCCTGGCTTCATAATTTCAATGAAGGTTCATCTCTTCTGTACCCTGTTGACGTCTGCTTGAAGAGTCAAGCTCTCATTTCCTCCTCAGGACTCCTCCCTGCGTGGCGCGGCGCTGGGATCTGGATTCGTCGTGGAAGTGCCAATTCCTCGGCCACTTGATGCTGACTCGGTAGCCTGCCCGGCAACACCATCGTCACGTCGGACACCTTTCTCATCCCCCGCATCAGGCCAGCCAGAGGCATCCCGTGGTGCCGGAGGCGCAGTTTTCTCATCATTAGGATATCCTGCCGCCTGGGTCGAAGTGGCCACGCTCGGCGCCGCAGCAGTACCGCAGGTGGTGGTGGTGGCGGTGGTGGTGGTCTTGCGCTCAAGATCCAGTTTGCTGAATCCCTGCCCAATCTCATCTTTCCCCGTCGCTGCGATGTCCTTCCCAGAGCCACGACCAAAGTCAGTGGCTGCTATTGCGTATCCACGGATGACCTCCCCCGCTCCTACAACGAAACGTTAGTATCTTAATGTGGGAATCCGTGTCGGTGCTAGGTAAAGTCACCATGAACAATGCTTGCTACGCCGCTATGAGATGGTCAACCAAGTCACGGTTATATCGTGTAGGAACGTGGGAAATCCTTACGCGACTTTCGATTGCAAACTGCTTGGGCTGTCAGGTGCGTCAGGGCGAGACTCGGGACTTGTACGCTGAGCTTCATCGGTGGTGGGTTTGTCGGTAGATGTCATTTGTGGGGAATGTATGAACGAGGGAATTGGACAGGAGCATATTGTTGATATATCCCCTATGGAGTTGACGATGTCAGTGGGACAAATCCGTGACGTCATCTCAAGCATCTCGATTAGGTTGATATAATACAACGCTCGTCAGGGCAAACTTCAGACTCGGGTATCTCCCATCAAAGTGGGCAAGAAATCAGCGAAGACGGTCGACCTGTGACACGTCCATCAAGTTGTTATCTCCCTCACCCCTTCCTTGACTTCCTGCTTCCCGTCTTCAACAATCTGTCCCCCACGCCGATTGCCAGAGCCTATATCCGCAATCTTGGTTATGATTCCTCGAATTACATCTCCAGTCCCTAACAAGTGCATCGAAACTGAGAGAAAAGAGCAGTTGACAGAGGGTGGTTATATACCATGAATGACGTTCATCAAGCCTCTGAGGATAATACCAAGTGTGAGCGCATGTTTATGTGAACCGCGCTCGGGAGGATGACGTACGCAAGACCCCGTTTAATCTTGCTATTCCCGACTCGGGGGCCGTTGTCTTCCGTGGCTGGCTCTGTCTGCACCGGGACACTTGGAGTGGGAGTGCTAGGTACGTTTGACATGTCGCGCAAGTGAAGGGTACGTTGTAGTTCAACTTGTTGTGAAAGGGTTAGAGCTACACATATATATACCGTACGTAGGCGGCGCGAGGCATGACGAAATTAACCTATTATAGTGCCGTCATAGTATGGGTCGGAGTGCTAGTGGGGGTTCTACTGCCATGTGTCTCGGCGCTTCGCCCGATGCTTCGACCCTTTCAACTCTGGCTAGTGTCAAGATCCGTGTTTCAATCTTGGCCTCAAGGCCAGGTTAAGACCCGGACGCTGGATTCGTTGGAACTTTTCATAACCTCGTGTTCTGGATCATCTCGTCACGCGGGCCATAGCTAAGTTGTTATTACGGCTGGCAGGACAAGAATTCATGGTCTCAATCCCAGTATTAGTACCCTCAACCCTGGGCGACGGGTTCTTGCTTTTTAGTAATAGCATGGGCACCTTGAGTTTTGGGCGCAAAAATGGTTCCAATAATGTAGGATACGTCCTTTGTCGGACCACCAATGCTACCATACAAGTGATAAGTGACAGTGTAATTAAACGTCTCCCATAGCCACGCCACACACCGCCAGCGGGATCTTGCCTACAATGACTGTCAATAGGTCTCTTCCGTACTTCGACTTGAACTCGTCAAGGTCAGGCTGCGGGCCTCGCGTTGAAAGAAATCAAGTAGAACTTGAAAGCGCCGACATTGTGTTGGTTAAAGTCATGACACGTGATATGTATAAACAGTCGTATGGTATGAGTAGATCCGTCGCCAATAAATCTGTAAAGCCCCATGCTTTACCACCCTCTGAGATGTCCGATAAAAAAGGCATATAAAACACGTCACCATCCTCTCACACGTCCAGACGTTCTTCTAGACGTTCTTCATCCATCTCCAACGCCACTGAAGCCGTCATAGTCACATCTACATGACCATCGTTATCCAAGACGGCGCCCTCCGTCGAGTGCCGAATGCCGAGCGACTCAAGGCCTCGCTCGATCTCATGCACCAAACCAAGTTGGTCCTTGGGCAGCCATATGATGCGCTGCTCCTTCGCTGCAGCAGGGTGGGTAAAGTCGGCAGGCGCGTCATCGTCTTCCAGCGCCTCCGTGAATGGCGAGTTGGAGGAGGCGTGTGGACCGGGCTTGGAAGGATGAGAAGCGGCGTGTTTGTGTGCACTGCTGTCGGCAGCATCAGGACGTGGAGAACTTTCTTCGTCGTCTTGCTTTACGTCCTTGATGTCGCCAATGCTCTTGGGATCAAGCTGCGGCGCCTGGTCGGCTGTCGTAGGGACATCATGCTTTTCTCCTACATCGTCATGAAGGGGTCCATCGGCAAGAGTAAGTGGTAGATTTTTGACGAGGGGACCATAGGAATTGCGGATAAGATTATGGAAGAATGCCTAACTGGTGCGTGAGAACAAGTTGATGATAGACAGTTAATAAACGATGCTCACCGTACATACGATTAAGACAATCAAGAGCGCACCCTCAGGAACCGCGCTGGGTTTCTTATGGCTATTCTCGGCAAGGAAGAACAGGGCACATAAGCAGAGCTGCTGAACGTAAAGCCCCACGAATATATGCTGGATTGCTTTGGGGAAAAAGAGTCCCCCGGTGTCGCTGGATTTTGGCTGATCGTTGACCCAAGTGAATAAGTATTTGTACAAGAAATAGAAGAAAAGGAAGGCCGCAAACGCGAGGCCGTTGATAATGGGCGATATAATAGAATAGCCGAACGTGATGACGACCAGTTGAGTCATTACAGGGAAGAGAGTACCCCAATCGGCTGTGCGGGGCTCGTACTTGATCCCAAACACGGAGCGTGGGGTGGAACCGAGGAGGATGATCTTGACATAATACAAAACTAGAGGTACAATTTGAAGGAAGCCGCCGCCCATTCCGGAAAGACCCTGAAGTAAGATGAAGCTACATCCAGAAGTGAGACAACGATCAAGACAACTCTAGGACGATGGCACCCACGTCAGGAAGAAAGTCGAAGATTTTGGTAGATTCTGAGCCAGCAGACTCGGGACTGATGACGGGTTGTTCACCAGGAAGGGCAACGAGGCGATGAGGCCGGACGAGAACGTGATAACCAAAAAGCCGTTCTGTTGAATCCTTTGTAAGGGATTTTGTTAGAGAAGACACAAACGAGCCACATACGATGACTTGGAACATGAAGTACCGATCCATCAAACTGAGCTCCACCCCCTTTTTTTGAGGAATGCCCTCAAAGCGTCCCAACATCCGCATAATTATTGGTACTAGCATGAAGAGTAACAGAAGCAACACCGTGGAAGCGAAACCTTGGACAAAGCTGATAATGACACCGGGGGCTTTGCAAACCCACGCAAGCCAATGATATGTTGAACACAAGGCATGGATGTTCGAAATGAAACCGACGAACGCGACTACGGTGACCGGTTAGAACCCACACGCCATTTCAAACACAGGTGTGACCGACCTGGAATTGCCCAAACGATGATGATTCCGATAGTTGCAGCCCAAGAGATGGCCAAGCGTACACGGCGCTCGTAGCCAGACAAGGTCAGATTCTCCCAGATCACGTCGTCAGGTGCAACTTCAACGTATTTCAGCGCGTTAGACATTTGATATGGTTTATGATGGGTAAGGATATGAGCCGCCATATGTGCCGCGATCTGTTTGTTGAACAAGATGAACGCTCCATTCATCGGTGGATAGGTCTGGTCCTCGTAATCGTGGGTGGTGTGGGCTCCTACAAACGGAAGGGTGACCTGGACTGCAGGGACGGCAATATTAAATATGCCGGCTCCGATGGTGTGTGTTCGTTGGGTGACATGCGCCTCTGCGGCTTCGGTCCTTGCGATGTCGGTTGCAAGAACTTGGCGCTTCTGTATCAATTCCGTGTTGTACTCGTGCACCAGGTTGCTTGCCCATTCGATTGTATCAACCTTCTTCCCAACGAAAGGAAGGGAAAAGGGCATCCAAGAGAATAGGGGTAACCTATGCGATGGCCATTTTTCTCGTGGTACCAGCTCTTCGATGTGTGTCTTAGGGGCAGCTTCTGTATCACTTCCGGGTTGGGCATCGGCACTACTCTTCTCCTTAATTTCTGCCCCCGTGACTTTCTTCTGCTGTTTCTTATGGCGTTTGATTGCCTTCTTAAGAAGGGATGTTTCCGCGGCTTCAAGCATGTTGCACGCCAATAGCCGACGATCGAAAAGGTCGGGGATATCCCCGAGATTACGATTCAACCATACTTTGTGAACACCCCCCGGCAACTGACCAAAGAGACGGGTAAGGGCTGGTTCAGACAAATATTCGTGTGGTATGCCAGTGATCAGAATACTGCAGGCCTGAACGGTGGAGGTGTGGGCGGGGCTGACGAGGTACTCCTGGCGTACGAGAATGTAATGGTCCATTTCAAGTTTGATATTCCACCATATCCACACTATGATAACAAGTCACATCAGAAAAAACTTGGTGGGAAATATTAGCCACGAAACGCACCAGTGAAAATCCACGTGACAATCAGATGCCCTGCATACCGCGTCTGCTCGGTAACCCCGATATTGCCAAAAATGAACTTGTCCAGGCCTGTGTGAGAGGGAGCCGTGGAAGCGATGGCATCGAGAGGGAGAAGGAGGATCCAGGATAAAAGCCAGATCGGCAGCATGACGCGGACCATCATGCGCAAGAAACGGATAAAGAAGTAGGAATCCAATCCGTTGATGTGCTTGATCTTGCGATAGTCTGCATTCCAGACGTCCAAGACCCATCCAAAGAGGCGGGGTGATAATGGTGGCTGACGCTTCCTGCATAACACGAACATGAGGTCGAGACATGGTGAGACTAAGTGATATGCGCACGATTCAAGAACTGATAAACTCCTTGGTTCATAAATGAAGCGAAAATAGCGCCGGGCGATGGTAAACACAGTAATTTCGGCACTAACGATAATTCCGTTGAGAACCAAAGCTGTGACGAAGGTCTTGGTCGAGGCGGTAGTTGACTGGGCAATGTCGTTACTCCTAGTGACGACATGAGGGATTAGAGAAGCAGAGGTAGGAGGAGCGTGCTGCGTACATTCTAGGTCTTCAAAAAGACAACAGAGGGGAGATGTCCACCCTGTGCCAGTAAGGCCACCTGTAATGCGAAGGTTAAGCTGATTGGCTTTACGAAGATAAAGACGATGAATCCCTACGAAAGTACTTCTGAGGGAATGGTGAGAAGTGGAGGAAGAGCAGGGAAGGGATTGTGTGACAGCTCGCATGATATATAGCTTTTTCAAAAACGTTCCTGGGTTCCTTTGGCCGCATTCAGTAGAGAGGTGAACCCACGAACCATGTCGTCGCACCTCGTTTGGTACCATTTTCGCGAGCCGATCAACCGGGAACATGCTTCCGGTCATGTGTTTCACGCTACTTGCCTCGATGGGCAGCCGTTTACTATTTATTTCACATTTCGGGGCTATTTTGCAGCAGGAAACTGTATACTCCTTTGTACGCCACACTTAATTAGGCAGTTCTGAAACACCCCAAAAGACCTTTCCCGGCGGCTAATGGGAACCGGCTGCCGGAACCTTACCAAAAATAAACACAGTAGTCCGTCTACACCGCCAGGGTGTGGAGTCTACGGCCTCGGTTATCGTCAGAGATGACACTTGGTTTGCACCACAAATGAGCCAGACCTAATAAGGGAAAATAATGCGAACGCCGTAAAATACCACTCAAGATGGAGGAAAACAAGCCAACGCCACTACTACTACTGTTCACATCAAGATGACTGCCGCGAGTAGGATGAGTAGGACTACAATGAGGATGGCGACACACCACCCTGATTTCGTTTCTGTCTTAGGTTAAGTACTGCGACCTCGAGTTACTGTATATGATACAATGTACTGACCCTCAGTCTCGCGAATAAACTTGCGCATCCTGCGCATCGCGTCTGACAGTTTGCTGTCCGTCCGATCCACATTACGATCGAGGTCACCCAGCATCCTGCAGAGGGTTAAATTAGCGGGTCGAGACAAAAGCGATAAGGCATACTCATTGTGTTCACTGATCTCTGATCCCATCAACCCAGCCTGTTGAGCGATCGTACTCAATGTACCTGCGATTGAGCTGATTGTCTGGTCCTGCTCCTGGATAATCATCTGCCATACAAAATGTCATCATTTGAGTCACGATATGTTAGGCATAGTCTCACTTGCTGCTCTTGTCGTGCCCACTCGGCCTCGTGATCTTCATCCCTTGGCTCGTGACTTGACCCAGAGAATGGGGAGTGAGTATGCGACCGGTTAGGTGTTGTTGGCCTCGACTTTTACATCCCATAAGCACCGAAAGTTCTTCGATTTGCGAAAAGAAATGACGTGACGCACACTGTCAGTTTGAGGGCGACCCTCGACCTCCGCACGCATATTCTACAAAAGTGTAAGAGAGCTCAACACAGGTTGTTTGCGAGGGACATACGCACCACGCACCTCTATTTCGCGACGTACGTGACTCACATATCGCCGTCGTTGAATAACTTCCCCGTCATCCAAGCCGAACATGCGCGGGCCCGTAGTCTCCACCATCCTACAGGCGTGAGTATCTTCTAGCCAGTCGCAGAAGAATAAGAATAGAACGCGTACTTGACGCTTTCTTCTAAAGCTTCCAAGTCAGCTTCCAGCGCAGAAAGCGTTGCCTTGAACTAGCGAGGGGCTGTGAGGATAATTCCAACACGAACCAACACGTATTGTGTACTGACCTCATTGCGAGCCCACTCAAGTTCTTCACTGCCTTCGCGCGCAGTGCTTCGGATACGTATAAAAGATGCACGGAGCTGTTCCGCTGTGGCCAGTGAGCTCTGTATCTCAGATTGGACTGCGTGGTATGGGTCGACCGACATGGTGGCAAAGTGCAACGGGGACAATCACGGTCACTACCTGGCGCTGCAGCGCACTCTATTGTTCAAGATGGTTCCAATCAGAGAAGAGGCTTCGTTAATGATGATGTAGGGCTTGAGGGGGACTGAGGACCATCCAACTCCGTTTGACAGAACGACAGAGACCGACAAATAGCTGCGCGGGGAGTGACGTTTCACGTGACATGGCAAATGCGTAATAAACCGATTGCCTGTTTAGAGGTGCGCCAACCGGCGGCCGCTGATGCGCATTATTAGATTTGGTGGCCCTAAATGCCACAATCGTTGTCCAGAAAACTATCTCAACCTGTGGACTCTAAAGCTGGAAGCTCAAAATGGGGTTACATAGCCTGCGTGGACCCCCTCAGACACCCATCGTACTTGGATTCCATTTTAGCTTAACAGAGGCCACGAGGCCAATGCTGTGTCGATATACACTCCCTGGCCTTTTCCCAGTGTCCTTGGTTTTTTTCCTCGTACATGACTTCCCTACTGAAAACCCTTCTCGAATTTCTGCGTATCTTGCGCTTTCCAACGCATTTCATTAAGCGTTGCTCAGGGCATTGGCAGTGGCTCTGGACTTTCATATTTCGCAGGTTAGGTCTCTGGCATTGCCGGCCCCAAAAAAATCCGGATGCGCTTCACAAGCCAAGACCAGCTGAACCCTCCGAGTCGTTACCCTGCGTTGGGACCGGGGGCTACGTGCTAGCCGCCAGTACTGTTCCAACCTCAGCGAGCCTCCCGGATCTCCGCGAACGCGCTCCAAGACAACTGACAACGACAACTCCATCGACCGCCATTACCCCCCCAGTCCAGGCCATCGGTGATCGTTCACTGTCTGCTTATGATGTAACGCTCCCCGCAAACCGTAGCTCTGCGAATATAAGCATACACAGTCTCGCGAGCCATAGGCTTTCTATTCTTACGAAATCACGAGAATCGTTGCGTGGTCCAGTCGGTCAACCATCGCAATCCCCCAGAGGGGCTTATCGCCAATTCGGACTTGGTCCAAGGTCAATGTCTTCAAGGGAGCGACTGTCTAGGCCACCTACCCCGTCGACTCACTTCTCTCCACCCCAGCAACCTCCCCGACCTTCTCCCCTCCAAGTGGACACCACAGATATAGAAGTTGAAGTCAACCCCCCGACCAGTCCCACGGTTTTAACGTCGCCATTCTCCTTTACGCATGACCCGCTGAGTTCCCCAGCTGACCGTAGAAACCACAGGAGGCATTCTTCGGGCTGTGTGACCGTGGACATTCAGAACCCATCTACAGAATCGCTCCCACTTAAGCCTTCGAGTCCTCCACCTTCTCCAACTGTCCATTCGTCCGCCGTCTTGGTCGCAGCGGATATACCCAAAGAGTCACTTCAAGATTCCCCTTCGACTCCCCCTGTGATCTCCGGCTTCTCCCCGCCCGACGGTCGTAATGTTGTGCCCATAAATTCCTATGACGTACCACGATACTTGAAGAATGTTAAAATGCAAGTGATTTGTTCTGTGTTGCGTTGTTACCCTTACAACTCCGAGACTTGACAGACCCCGTGAAGAGACGGCACCATACAATATAGAACCATTAACAACTGAATTCCCCTAGTACGTTTGAGCTTAAACGAAGCCCATCGTTCTGATAGAGGTCTCTTTAGCACCCAAGAACAAAGCGGTTCTACGCTCACGGAGGGCTCTAGTCCTTGGACACCGGCCACCCATCCGGAAGGTGCACTCTATTTCTTTGATAGCGAGAGGGTGCGTGTTTCTGTGACAATAAAAACTCCAGCTACGACTAATGTGTGGTTGAAGAGGATATTTACTGACACAGACATGCATGACCCCTTCTTCAGGGACGAAATTGAAGAGTTTTATCAGTACTTGCAGAAGATGTTGCGTGTTGATCAGCTGAAAATCCTATCGAACAACTATGACCTAGTGTTAGACATTGTGCCTATTGGGGGTAGGATACAGTGGTCTTATTACTACGCCCACCATGGGACCCGATGCCTGTTCTGGCTTCAGAACTATGATGCAACCAACGTGTTATCTGAGTTATGGGGGGTCAACTCCCCTGCCCACATCAGTGAGTTACAACTTTCATATCCAAATCACCCGCTATGTTTACTAACTTGACGGGCAGAGCATCTCTTGGAAGATTTTTATTGGTGCGTTGACCGTCTTTTGCTGGATCATGTCCCAAGCGCCGATTTTGCTTTTTCAGGAATCACTGGTCACTGTATCCAGCGGGTTTTGAAGGTCACTATCTTCCGCGTTCAGTCTATGGTGAACTTATGGGAATGTTGTCTCACGGTTGTATGGGTGGGTTTGTGGTTCTATTGCCGGCCCCAGCAAGATTTGATACTAGTGCCGCAGATGTGCTGACATCACGGACTTCGACTTCACCATACAATAGTGATAAAATGCTCAAAATGATGAAACTTGTTCAAAATGCCAGGGGTATGCCGCCACGCTGCAGAGAGAATGATTGCTGACTTCGTGGCTCAGAGGCTACAGACGGCGTAGAATATTTTACTGCTGCAACTAGTGAGTAGACGGCATACTTGATTATGTGAGTACTAATCAGATCTCTCTTTCTCAGCGCGTCTACTCTCATTCTTTGGTAAGTTTCCGAACCAAAGGTGATCACCAGGGATGCCGAATTGTTGACTCATGCATGTCTAGCACATTGGAGGTTCCTATACTTCCATGGACAGAAGCACGCACGGCTAGAAAGGGACAAGACCGTGTATGACGAACCAATTCGTGAGAGGACTTTGCTCATCACGTTGGTGTCGCCGCTGTTTTTCTTGGCACCTGAAGTCCATCTACGAGATTTGGGAAAACTGTGGATGGACGAAATCATTATTGAGACAGTCTGGAGGGCCTTCATGGCTAAACTGTTGGAAGAATGGCAAGATGTGGTTCTCTGGGTAATTTAGATTCATTTCTTCAGATTCCCTTTGACTTACGTGACTCACCAGTCGACCGTGATGCTTACCGCCAATGTGAGCTTCCTCGCCATCCCAGGCGTCGTGATTACAAACCTCAGCGGGGCCCCTGTAACGAGCCCGAGCCAACTCATGATTTCAACATCTCCTGCCCAGATCGCCAGTTCTTTGTCGATACAAGCCAGCGTAGGAAGCATTGTGATTGGTCTACTCTTGCTTCGCCACAACCGCACGAAGAAGAAGGATGAACCAGCTGGCGCGGTCAGTGAATACTCACACTTTATATATGTACCAACTAATAATGTTGCTTTAGGCGACATATCTCTCTCAAAGTACTCACAGACGATTTGGTCTTGAACCGTTGGCCATCACTTTCAGTCTTCCGTGGGCATTGCTGATGTGGTCGTACGTTGTTCCTAACCTTCCTATACACCGTTTTTAACTCACATATCCCCCCCCCTCGGCCCCCTTCTCTCCGCGGACGATGAACAGGATGGTGACATTTTCCATCGCAATGTTGGTGTTCTGCTTTTATATCTCAAACATGTCAACGCGTATGGTCATCGCTGTGTCGACTTTCACGTCTGCACCGCCAGTCATCGTGTGCATCGTGATATCTTGGCTAACCAGCGACGATGGGGAGCTGTGGAAGAACAACCTTGTGGTGTTTAAGCGCTCAGGTGTTAGACTTTTCGTCGGCCCCCTTAAGCGCTTGCAGCAGCAAATCGCGTCCCATCTCCCAAGACTACGTGATACACATCCCGCTCCCCAGAGCCCGAGTATACCCATGGCTGACCGCCAGAACAGAGCTTAAGTCCTCAAGTATTCGTGGCATATCTAGTAGATTTTTTTGTGTTCTGTGCCTATGTACATCCGTAGTACGACAAACGACTCGTATCCGGTAGTGACTATGCCCCTTTCGATTATTCAGGTTGATAATAAATTCAGTTCCCCCATTTCCACTCTTGCATAGTTTGTCATGAATCGTGGCGTCCTTTGCATTCGCACAAAATCAGATCTTGTTTGTCATAGGAAGCAAAAAAAAACCACGGCACCCAGGATTCCCGCGTGGTCCCCCACCGTGGTACTAACTAGGCGGCACTCTGGTTAACTGCGCAGATCGGACGGGATGCGGTGCTTTCAGAGTCCTATGGCCGTGGATACTAATATGACTTGAGCAAAGGTATATATGCACATATTCCATCATGATGTATACTAGTCTCCACAATCCTAGAGACGTGACATCCGCTAAAGGAACGCTTGTTTCGCACTTTCTCAAAATCTTCCAAGTCAGCCCCCGGCGCAGAGAGCTTTGCCTTGAGCTAACGTGGGGCCCAGCACATACTATTCTGCATTGACCTCATTCAATTACGAGCCGACTCAAGTCCTTCACGCAGTGCTTTGAATAGGTAGAAATGACGCACTGACATGCTCCGCGGTTACCAGCGAGCTCTGAATTGGACCGCACGACTGACAAAGTCCAACCGGGCAATCAGCTACTACCTAGCGCTGAAGCACACTGTGTTGTTCAAGATGGTACCAATCAGAGAAGGGGGTAGTGAAATGATAGTACTGTATTGTAGAGGCTTGGTTAACCGGACTCCGGGAGGGGGGGAAGGCTGAATTGTGCTCAGTGATGGCATATCGTCGCACCCGCTAGCCTTGGACGTTGAGCGCTGAGCAATGAGCGCACGGGTACCATGGCGCTGATGCTTATGTGCTGCTCGGACCCAACTAACGGCCAACTTGAAGCTACCCGATGACAGTCCTCGACTGTAGGCGATCCTGCAGTTTAAGGTCTGCCATACAGAGGAGACCTCGTAAAGGGCCCCTCCGAGTTAGGCTGCCGAGGACCGTGACGTCGTTCGATGCGCGGGAGGTCACGGTAGCACACGCAGAGGGGTGATGACTACTTTTGAAACAACCCGAAGGGGATTTTGCGCATGATCACATTCGCTTAAAGACTCGAATATACCGAAATTGTGATACGGAAGAATAATTTCACCGCACTGCAGGAGATTCAGTTGTCTCTTACTTTACTAGGTGTCCGACTAGTCGGTATTTTCGTTAAACCGAGCTTCGTGTGATCACATGACCTGGATTGGCCATGTTTGGAAGCGCCATGAGCACTGGCAGTGCTCCGGGCCTCCGACCGGCGCTGGCCCTCTCACTGTTCTCAGGCTGGTGGCCAAATGGCCTTAGGACCCACAATCATTGTCCTGAAAATACTATCTCTCCTGTGTTTTCTAAAGCTGCAGGTTCAGGGGATTTCAAAGTTAAATCGACGAGACTACAGGCCTAGGGACGCACGTGCAAAGGATGGCTTCCTAGGGCGCTGCGCCGCATAGCCTTCCGAGTTGAGCTATCCTCAGGCTGGTGCCAGTGACAGCCCTGAGTACGTGAATGATGTACTATAAAAACACCCCCATAGCTTCGCACCCTCTATCTTCTGTTATATGGCCTCCGTACTGAAAATCATTCTCGGTTTTCTACGCAGATTGCGCTTTCCAAAGGGTTGCTACACCAAGGGTTGCTCACTTTGGGCGTGGCTTTTGACTTTCATTTTTCGCAAGTTGGGTCTATCGCGCTTGTGGCGCAAATCGCCAGGTACATCTCACAAAGAAAAACCAGCTGATCCCTCGGTTTTCTGCGTTGATGCGAGGGGGTACTCAGTGCTGGGCGGTTCAATCGACGTGGTAGCTGCCAGTACTGTTCCAACATCAGCGAGCCTCCCGGACCTCCGCGAACGTGCTCCGAGACAACTTACAACGGGAATTCCATCAGATCCCATTACTTCCCCAGACCTAATCACCGGAAACCTCACGGCAGATCGTGCATTGTCTGCCTACGACGTGACTCTCACCGGAAATCGTAGCTCTGCGAATCTGAGCATACTCAGCTGCGCGAGCGATAGGCTCTCGATCCTTACGCAGTCACGAGCATCGTTGCGTGCCCCAGTCGGTCAACCATCGCGACCTTCTCCGTCGACTCTCTTCTCCCCGGGCTGTGTAACTGTGGACATTCAGACTCCATCGACCGCATCGCTTACACTTAAGTCTTCGAGCCCTCAGTCGATAAGCACACCGGGCTCTCCAACTGTCCACACGTCCGCCGTCTCCGTCGCAACGAATATACACAAACATATTTCTCCTACGCCTCCTCCTATGGCCCTGGGCTTCTCCCTGCCCGAAGGCCGTGATGTTGTGCTTATAAACTCTGATCAGGTGCCACGATATTCTTCGAATATTAAGATGTGGGTGAACGTTTTTGTGTTGCTCTTCCACCCTTAAAACTCTTGGCAGACCCCGTGAAAACACAATATCCCACTATTTGAAACCATTAACAACTGAATTCCCCTAGTACGTTTGAGCTTAAACGAAGCCCCTCGTTCTGATAGAGGTCTCTTTAGCACCCAAGAGCAAAGCGGTTCTATGCTCACGGAAGACTGCGGTCCTTGGACACCGGCCACCCATCCGGAAGGTGCACTCTATTTCTTCGATAGCGAGAGGGTGCGTGTGTCCGTGACGATCAAAAACTCCAGCTATGACTCATGTGTGGTTGAAGAGGATATTTACTGACACAGACATGCATGACCCCTTCTTCAGGGACGAAATTGAAGAGTTTTATCAGTATTTGCAGGTGATGCTGCGTATCGATCAGCTGAAAATCCCATCGAACAACTATGACCTAGTGTTAGACATTGTGCCTATTGGGGATAGGATACAGTGGTCTTATTACTATGCCTGCCACGAGACCCGATGCCTGTTCTGGCTTGAGACCTATGATGCAGACTATATGTTATCTGAAGTATGTGGGGTCAACTCGCTTGCTCATATCAGTGCGTTACGTTTGTCATCACCAACTCGGCCATTATCTTCACTAATTTGACTCGGACGGGCAGAGCATCGGCTAGAGGCCTCTTACTGGTGCGTCGACCGTCTTTTGCTGGACTATATCCTAAGCATCGATGTTGTCTTGCCAGGAACCACTGGTCATTATATCCTGCAGTTTTTGAACGCCGCATTCTTCAGCCCCTGGTCTATGATGAGCTTATTGGAATGTTGTCTCACGGTTGCATGGGTGAGTGTGTGTCTGATGTTAGCCATCTATGAGAGGATTTTAACACTAGTACCGCAGATGTCCTGACGTCCAATCTGTCATCCGTACCATACGATAGTGAGAAACTGCTCAAGATGATCAAGCTTGTACAAAAAGCCAGGGGTATGCGGTACGCTGCAAACAGAATTATTATTGACTTGGTGTTTCAGAGACAAATGGCGGTGTGGTATATTTTACTGCTGCAACTAGTGAGTACAAGGGACAATCTACTATGCAAGTACTTATTAGATCTCTTTCGCAGCACGTCTACTCTCATTCTTTGGTTAGTCTCAAAAGTGATCTCAGGGGATACTCATCCGCCAACTTACGCCTGCCTAGCACATTGGAGGTTCCTGTACTTCCACGGACAGAGGCACGCGCGGCTAGTCAGGGATGAGACAGTGTACGATGAACCAGTGCATGAGAGGACCGTGCTCATAACTTTGGCATCTCCGCTGCTTTTCTTTGTGCCCGGAGGCTATCTACGCGATTTGGAGAGGTTGTGGACCGATGAAGTCCTTATTGAGACAGTTTGGGAGACATTCGTGACCAAGCTGTTAAGGGAGTGGCAAGATGTAGTTCTCTGGGTAGGTCAGACTCGTTTCTTCAGATTTTCCTTTGACTCACGTGATTCACCAGTCGGTCGTGATGCTTGTCGCCAACGTGGGCTTCCTCGCCATTCCCGGCGTCGTGATTACAAACCTCAGCGAGGCCGCTATAACGAGCCCTCGCCAACTCATTATTTCAACATCTCCTGCCCAGATCGCCAGTTCTTTGTCGATACAAGCCAGCATAGGAAGCGTTGTGACTAGCCTGCTCTTGCTTCGCCACCATCGCCAGAAACAGAAAGAGGACCTAGCTAGCGTGGTCAGTGAATACTCACACTTTACATATGTATTTAAATAACGTTGCTTTAGGGGGGCTACCTCACTCAAAGTACTCGCATTGGCAGATGTTTCGGTCTTGAACCATTGGCTATTGTTTTCAGTCTTCCATGGGCATTGTTGATGTGGTCGTACGTTCTTTCTAACTTCCAAAGCGTTATTCTCAGCTCAAATTCACACACGCCTCTCTCGCGCGGGATGGACAGGGTGGTGACATTTTTCATCTCGCTGTTGCTGTTTTGCTTTTATAACTCGAACATGTCGACCCGTATCGTCGTCGCTGTGTCGTCTGTCCTAATGACTCCGCCAGTCATTGTGTGTATTGTGATATCTTGGCAAACCAGCGATGATGGGGCACTGCAGCATAACAGGTTCACGGTGTTGAAGTGCTCTTTCGCCCGCCTTTGGCAGCATATCGCTTACCCCATCGCATTACTCAATGCACGTCCCCGTGCCTCGAAATCTGAGCGCCGAGCGCTAAAACAGGGCTTAGGGCTTCATGCCTTCGTAAGTAAATCTATATGCTTTGACAGTCGTTTATCATGTATATACATGTGAACACTACAAAAGAGTTTGATCGTAGAGATTGGTAGTGACAGTGCCTCTTCAATTTCATAATACAGTCTCTTTTTCACTTTTTCACGAAGAAGGGAGTGCTTTACACAAAGTCGTGTAGATCCCGTTCGGCATGGGAAGAAGAAAAAAGGAAGAACCACGGCACCCAGGATTCCCGCGTGGTCCCCCACCGTGGTACTAACTAGGCGGCACTCTGGTTAACTGCGCAGATCGGACGGGATGCGGTGTTTTCAGAGTCCTATGGCCGTGGATACTATATGGTGTGAGCAAGGGGATATAAGTACATCTTCCACTTCCCTCTGCATCACCAGCACCAAAGCCAACTTATTGTATAAGTTGGTACTGTTGTTTTGAACGACGTAATAAGTTTATTCGTCGAACTCCCACGATAGAAGTACATCGCCAGGGCACACTTCTTTCCGGACAAATCGAACCAAAGCCTTGCTTTCCGCACGAGATCGTGATCGGTGTCACATCCGCCCCCCCTATCATGTTTGCGTGTGGTAGAAAAAGGATCCGATTGACAGCATCGCTAGTGCAAGGAGAGTGCAGAAGAGAAGAAATGTCATACAGTAATATCTTGTCATCATTATTGATTACGTCGCCAGCCAGACCTTCTTCTGTTACGAAGTCGGACTCGATCTAGAGCCTCTGGCACTGGCACTGGAGATCGAGGAAATTCGCCCAGAATTATCTGCGTGTTACTCAAAACGATATAACAACCATTTACCAGGGAATTTTATGAGGTTTCTCCTCACGAGACGAGCGACACGTACTTGGTAACTCAACTGGCATGTATTGCATTGATGACTCACGGCTCTCACTCGTATAAGTACCATTACAGTGGCGTGAGTTTTTGTTTCTTAGCAGACCTTGATGGCAGAGCATGTGCTTGGTACGTGCTGCCACCTCTACGCAACGTAGGCAGTCTTACTTAGTTCGGCGACACCACCAGACCCTTTTGGGATGAAAGAAGCACCCAAACGTGTGTGCGTTATTGGTGCCGGTGCCAACGGGCTCGCGACGTTGAAGGTACTCGCACAGATGCACGAGGTGCAGTCAGGACAATGGACGCTGGTCGCATTCGAGGAGAGGGACAATGTCGGTGGGATCTGGTATCATCCTCTCCTTAACTCTTTTTTTTTTTTTTCACCTCCGATGTCAGGTACCCTGCTCCTCCCTCTGGAAATCCACCGTTATCGCCGATATATGATTCGTTATACACGAATCTACCACATTGTTTGATGGCATTCCCGGATTTCTTATTTGCACCTGAGACACCTCTTTACCCGGCTGCATCGGTCGTGCAAAAATATTTGGAAGATTACGCAGCCCACTTTGATTTACTCCGCTTCGTGCGACTTTGTACGCGTGTGGAGAGGGTCATCTGGGACACCAATTCGGGAGAATGGGATGTGACCTTGTCGACGGGCGAGCGGCTCGAGTTTGACTTTGTTGTTGTGGCCAACGGACACTTCCGCAAGCCCCAATATCCCATCGTGGCTGGGTTGCAAAGCTGGCTCGACTCTGGACGCGCTTTTCATTCTGCATGGTACCGAAACCCGCGTGGCTTGGCCCATCATAAAAAAGTCATGGTGGTTGGCGGTGGACCCAGCGCGATCGACATTTGCGCAGACATGGGCGGTGTTGTGCCACTTATTCTGCACTCAATTCCAGGGCCAACTCTCCCAGGCGAAGTTACATACCCCAAGGACACTGACAACTATAGAAAAGTGGGTCGAGTCGCAGAATATCAGGATGACGGAAAGGTTTTGTTGGTAGACGGTTCGACCGAGTCTGACATCGATCTCCTCATACTTGCCACTGGCTACGAGATGTCCTTCCCATTCCTCTCACAAATCACGTTGGGTGTTCCTCCCCTACCTCCACCGCTGCCAAACGAGCTTCACAACTCGACCTATCATGTATTCCCGCTCGCACACCATCTCTTTCCTTTACAGGGCAAATTGCCGTCGACCTCTATTGCATTCCCAGGGTTACCAAGGCTTATCGTTCCCTTTCCATTGTTCGAGGACCAGGCTCGCGCTATCGCTCAAGTGATAAAGGATCCGGAATCCTTAGATAGCATCACGTGCACAGTGGACATAGTAGCGCGCGCCCACGCGGTCATGCGTGACCAGGAAACCGAGGATCCATTGCGTATTGCAAAGGCCTGGTTCCGCTTCGCGCCACTCGAACCATTTGAATATCGTGGCAAGCTAATTGCCTTCACGGGGAAGAACTGGACCGCTCCAGATTGGGAGGTCGAGCTTTGGGAAAAAAGGGCTTCATTACGACAGGGATGGAAAGCGGTCGAAAAAAGCGGGAAGGCTGTGGAATGGTTGAAGGGGGTTGGTGAGAACGGGATCGAGGACTGGATAGAATTGTGTCGGAAGGTTCTCAAGGAAAGCGAGGAAGAGGAAGAGTGGAATCCCAAGTTGTGAGATGAGATAATCGACACGTGCAGCCGTTGCGGGGCTGACCAATAAATAGGACCTTAACTTGACCCCATCCACTCACCTGCCTTCTTCGTCTAAACCTCATCGTAATCATAATGGCGGACCGCAGCGCTATTGGAATGCCCCTCTTGAGTGGGCCTGCTCCTTCGCCACACGAGTCTTCACGCGCAGACATCAGTTGCCGCAGGTGCAATAAGGAGTTTAACATCATCTTCACTCGCGCACGCAAGTGTAACCATTGCGGTATGTCTAGATGCTCGTAGATTCCGTCTCTTCTCACCTCGTCCTCCCGTAGGGTATTCTTATTGTTCGCCGTGCTCCGACTATCAAGCCCTTATGCCCAGAGAAGGAACCAGCGCTGGTTTTGATCCCGTCCCCGTTTGCGCATTCTGCATAGAGTTCTTAACTAGTGCGTGCCATTCCTTTTCTTGGAAGACCTCTTAACCAAGAGAGGTAATTAGTCACTGCTGGAGGCCGGAGCTATCTGAGAAATCTCTCTTTAGCAAGGCTAAAGAAGTATGTTGACGCATATAGTATCAAGACGGATGGTGTTCTTGAGAAGGACGACCTGATTGAGAAAATCATCGCTGTTAGGGTGAGTCGACGTGTAAGTGATGCTAATTTTTTTTGGATGCTGACCTCCCAATCACAGGAGAATGGGTGTCTGCCTTATGCAAACGAGGTACCTCTCTCTGTTTGTGAGCCACCGTCTGCTCATTTTTTGGCTTGCAGAGTTTCTACAGGAAGCATTCGGTTCCAAATGGCCGAACTGGTAGACCTCGCGGGCTGTTCTCAAGACGTGAGGGGGCGCAGCCTGTTCAGCCCACTCCACTACCAAGACAATCTCCCAGCAATGCCGCCCCGAACTTTCCACGTCCGGATCTTGACCCATCCAGACAGCCGAGGCCGTCGCCGTCTGCACCGCGAAGAACGACGCCTCGCCCACAGGCGCCACCACAGTCGCCACCTTCCTCCCGCTCACAGCCATACCCTCCGCCCCGTTCAACTCCGCCTCCGGCACCCACTCAGCCTCGTTCTAATACCGCTCGTGCGCCCGATCAGGGCACTGTACCCGGTGCTGGTAGCCACTCCGATCCGGTCGCCAACCCGCCACCTGCCGCTCCGCAATCGTCGCCTATACCTACCCTTGATGAGCTTTTGGCAATGACAAATGAGGAGGTCTCGCATATGTCGATAAGCGCACTGAAGTCAGTGCTCTATCAGAATCATGTAAACGTGCATCTGCTTCTTGAAAAGAGCGATCTTGTTGCACGTGTACATGCTCTTCTCGGTGACGAACGTCAAGAACGTGCGCGGGAAGCTGCAATACACGCACGGGAAGAAGAAGAGATCATTGCTCGGCAGCATGCTATGGAGGATCAACGCCTACGAGATGAACACTCACGTGAACAGCGGGAATGGACGCACATGGATAGTGCGCACGTTTCTGGGGATGATAACGAACAACCTAAGTCAAAAGTGTTCACACCCCCTCCAATTTTGGGAACTGCTGCTGATCTCGAACGAAACGGACTCTGCGTCGTATGTCAAGATGAAGAAGCTAATATTGCCATCGTTGATTGCGGGTGCGTGACTATTCCTTCCCCATACCTCTGCCTGCGTAATCGACGTGACTTTGTAGCCATTTGGCAATGTGCCGACATTGCTCAGATCTCATCATGTCCTCGTCGCGTGAATGTCCACTGTGTCGTACCCGCATCGTCACGGAAGCTCGTCTTCTCCGTATCTTCAAGTCATAATGCTATATTACTCTGCTTTGCATCTTCCATAGTACCATCATTCCTGCGAGCGATTGCTATTCTACTCGCATTTTGCACATGTATCCCCCTTTCTGTAGTGATAATATATCCAGGGCTTGCCTTTGCCCTTTGGTCATCACCTGGTCCGCTATTCACAACTCGAGACCAGTCCTTTTGGTATTGTCTTGCCTGACTTGGTTTTCCCCTCGGTCGCTTCCCCCCTTCTTTTCTCAGCTCGCTCCTACATCGAACACTTCTGGCCATGTGCACGCGCGTTCGTCCTGAACATGCATCACGCTCTCGTTCGTTATAAATTTACACGTCCCCACGGGTAAGCCCCTAATCATTATACCGAGAGGGGTCTTCCCCAGCTTCGGTCTGACTTTCACCTGGTCAGTCGCGCGACAGTTCTGGCGTCCCCCCCCCCCACCTTTCGATTCAACCCATGAGTGGGAATCCATCTGAACTGCCGCGACGGTCACAAACACTTCAACGCGCTGAGGACAGACCGAGTAGTAGTCCCATCCAAGATTTCAGGCAATCCTCTTTTGCCGCCATCCAGGATTACTCGAACGGGAAGTCCTCAAGGACGGACGTCGTCTGGCGACTCGTTCGACTCGCTCACGCTAGTGAGAAGAGGAGCCTGGATCGACTTGACAAGGAACTTATCGCCAATAGCTTCACCATGTACTTTGGCATGCTCCGTGAAAGGCGCGGGCCTCCACAGAGGCCCCCGTCGTCAATGCGAATCGCAGATGCGAAGAAGCAGGCGTTGATAGAAAGGCAGCTCCAGCACTTCAAGTTGCGGACAAAACGACAGAGGGTGGAAGATGAAAAACCCGAGCGACCGGCAAAGAAGGCGATCATCGATGAGGCCCTTATCCCTTTCGGAAGGGAGGCCCGGTGAATCTCGCTCACGACATCGCCCACACTCTTCAATTGCAAGAAAATTATGCTCGGGATCCAGGAAACATCAAACGGCGGGTTGTACACGACCCTCAACGGCCAGAGTTCTCGACTGCGTTGTGGAGAGACGTCATCGCCAACGGGGCTATGTCGACCTCAACATGGTTGTTGACGGATCTACTGTATTAAGCCGTGTGGGGATTGGCCCGACGCTTGGGACAAATATGAGCAAGCCGTGCTCTTCGTCTATCCGCACAGAAAGCAGGAGCTCGATAAGTACAGGAACCATATCCAGGAAACGTTCTTCGCGATTCCCGGCTGCCCTGACCGGGTCCTTCAATACGACGGGTCGCAGAGTCTAACCGGCTCAGACTGAGCGACCTTGGATCTTTCAGCAGTGAATACACGTTCGTTGGCGCAGCATTTGCAGGATCGTCCGAGTCGAGCGCAGAGCGTTGGTACCGGACAATTGACCGAAAGAGGCCGTTCATCCGAGGCACAACCTCGGGCTCGGCAATAACCAAAAGCAGTGCCGAAAGAAAGGGCATTTGAGACCTTCATGTCCTGCATGGCAGTATCCTGAAGTTGCTCCAGAAGGCGGACAAGGCACGTGCACCTGTCCCAATGCCATAAAAATACTCGGTTCAGGTGAAGGTGCCGTCCACGGGTACTTTCTCACGCTCTTCTCGTCTTGTGTCTCATTTCGCCTTTCGGACTGTATCCCACACTGCTTTCACCTCCCGTTTCGATTCGACTGTCGGTGATCACTCAACGACGGCATATTTGCCGAATGATCATCTCAAGTCAGACCCCCTTTTTTTTTTTTTTAAATTTTGAATCATCAGTTTTATCTGTATCTTTATTGCCTTGTCCCGCCCTCTCCATTTTTGCGCCCGCCAGTGACTGGCCGCCAGTCTCGCGTATCGTGCTTTCCTTTTACGCTCTTCCCGAGTCTTCCGCGGCGTGTTTCCTATTTTGTCGGCCTCTGTCGCGCATCCGCATGTACCATCATTACCGCCTCGTCTCTCCTGAAGGTCTTGATGTCGGGTGGCCCAGACCTATCACGATGGGCGCCCGCACTGATCTTTCCTCCGAGGCATGTCAATCATGTCGGTCAACTTCAATTTGCAAATTGATCCGCACTGTTGAGGTGAAAGGATTACTTGTAACTTATATAACTTTAACTTACGCTCACGTCAGTATACTTTACCTGCACACGACTACGGTGTAACTTAGCCATGAGAAATGACTCAAATGAGGAGTCATGCCGTAATTTCTCGTAACCTTGGAGATAGCCACCTCCTTAATGAGTGTCAAGATGGGCGCCCCTATCAGAAAATCATAAATTCGCCTGGTGCAGATGGCCCGGTACTCTCGATGACCGGTCAACGTGCACCTTAAGGCGTATGGGTGAATTAATCCTTTGAGCGTATAGTGCGGGCGTTAAGATAAGTCTCGAACATTCGGTGTGCAACTCCGCACTAAGCCCGAGGCGTAAGGATAGGGCGTGATGATAGGAATTGTGGTATACAACGTGGCTTGCAAGCCAACCACACAGCTGGCCGTACACAGGGCGGTGATCTAAAGTACTATAACTGGTCTCCTGCTAAAGCGTCGGTCCAACTCGACTCTCCAGAACTACAGCACCACTACGATACTGTCCGTCCGTGGCATTGTTGTCATGCCTCTCGAGACGACGCAGGAATACAAGGTTCATAGTTTTGGTGTCCCTACGATACGATACCTACTGGGAAGATCTTCATGGCGACAAAAGAAAGTCCGTGGTAATCATACTGTAACGTTAGTCCATCAAGCTTGCATCAAGGTTCAGGGCCCGAGTCTGAGCGCGCGCTAGGCTCCTCACCGGTTTGAGATTGATTTCGCGGGTGAGATTTGGGTACATGCCAAGACCTCGTTGCATTTGACGAGCGTATCAAAGCGCGAGAGTTGTTATATCGATCAGACGTACGACGGGCGGCAGGAGGAGGGGGCCCAATGATTATCGTCGATCTGCGTGTGGGGGAAAGTGGTTCGTTGTCATCTTGATTAGAGGGGGTAGTAACTGGCGGTGTATTTGGAGGACGGAAGCGCCCATGCTGATCGGGCGTTTGTGGAGGGGTGGGAAGGCCATCAATGCTGTCCGCCGGTCGGCGTCGGCGTCGGCGTCGACGGGTGGGAGATGAGGGGGTATCGGCGGTCGAACGACATGAAGGTCTGTACTCATGCAGCCTTAATGGCGGCGGAGGGGTAGAAGGGGCGCCAATCGTCATTCTACGCGTATGGGTCAAAGAGCTTCTGGATTGCGCGGCGGGTGATGAAACCGCGGGAGTGCTCAAAGAACGAGGACGCTCATATGGACCTGGCGTTCGTATCGACACAGCCGAAGAAGGGTCGCTAATATAGGCCGCCCATGTGGGTGTGCGCATCGGGGACGGAGAACCGAAGGTTTCCTCGCTGCGGGAAGTAATCAAGGGAAATGCAGTCGAAGAAAGCGAGCGTCCGTGCCGGTGAGACCTCAGTGGCGGGACTGCGGGAGGCACACCAGTGTTGAACGTTGAAGTTAGCGGGCTCGGAGTTTGTTCGTGGAGGGAAATAGCTGAAGGGGTGCTGAAATTACGCAAGCGTCCATGTTCAATAGAAGATACGGGCGTGAGGTCATCATCAGTCTTGAAGCGCGAGTAGATTGGTAAGGTGAAATCAACGCTCGTATTTTCAGACGGTCGAGACAAAGGCGTGAGCTCTACACGAACAAGTCAGCACCCATGACGATGTACCGCCAGCTTCGGGACGTACCTGGACCAAGGACATCCATCGACCTCTGGAACCTCCTAACATTGCGCCTGACGCGCAACACATAGATGAGGGCAAATATCACTACCAGGGCAACAGCACCGCCAGCTGCGCCACAGATGGCAACAACAGATCTCGTCGATGGGCGTGCGATAAAAGACCTGGGCTGTATGTGTGCGGAAGCAGTGACAAAGGATGCATGATCACTAGTGGGCAAGTTGGCATCAACATCTAGCATGTGGGAGGCGAGCGAGGCTGTAAAAAATCAGCCCACGTACTCTCCGCGAAACTCCCCTGGAACGTCGTGCTGTGGGAGTGTGATGATGGAAGCATTCTCCCCACCCCCGCCACCAGAAATTTCGAGTAAGGCGAGGTCGACCCGACCATCGCCTGCAATGGAGAGGAGATAAAGTAACGGGGGGATGGGAGGTTGTGTGCCGCAGGATTTAAAGTGGTCGTACGATCGATGATTGATTAAATCCGTCATTGGCACCTCGCGGAGCACAGGAGCGAGGCATCCCAGAAAGGGATGGGTTTGATGGGCGTAAACGCCCCACGTTCCCAAGTTCGATGATGGAAGAGGGTATCCTCGCCATCGTGACAGGTCAGAGCGCTGGATAGATCACAATATCTGCCGAAATGATTTTGAGAGGATCAGAGCCTGAGCAGCGCCCTGCAAGTGATAAGGTTGTGAATTTTACTTACGGACTAACCAAGTCCAGAATATGACTCGGACTACAGTACTGGAGTACTGTACATGACTGTTTCCATTTGAACTGGCCAGACCGTGACGTCGCTTATGGGCACTGACCATGTGTTCGGCTAGCTACAGTAGTACTAGTAGCCTAGTATATCATGTCGTTAATCAGAATGATCGCCTTTTCTCACGGCGGTAGCATCTGCCCTCTTAGGCACATACTGTACATCGTGCCTTGCACAGCAATCGTTACCACAGTCCACACTCTATTTTGAAACACCGCTCCCAGGAGTGAATGTAACAATTCTGCTCCGAACAATAGTATCAAGTGCACAGAATATAGAGTACATTTCAGATGGTTCGTAGTGTAGATACCGATACATATATCGTCATCATTTCCACAGCCTCACGCCTCGGCACTGTTGGATGTCTCCGCCCTTAACGACCCCACAGCCCGCATATCTTCATTCGCGGTGGAAGATCTCCCTCCCACCTGGCGCCGAACGTCTTCATCTGGCGGTGCCATCGTCACATCCACACGACCCATGTTATTCATCTCAGCACCCTCCGTGGAATGCAAAATGCTCCTCGAATCAAGACCCAACTCGAATTCACGCACAAAGCCAAAGGGATCCTGTGGCAACCATATAACGCGCTGATTTTCCACTGCAGCTGGGTGTGTGAAATCGGTAGGCCCTTCGATTTCTATCAGTTTCTGGGATGGCGAAGCGGATGACGCGTGCGATTCATTCGTATAGGAAGGAGAAGCGACGCGTTTCTGCGAATGCGAATTCCCATCAAGATCGCGAGGACGCGAGATCTCCCCTTCTTCACTCAAACGCTGAGGTGATTCAGATGTAGATGCTTTGGAGTAGTCTGTGACCTTGACATCGCCAGAGCCCGAAGGGGGGACGAGTTGTGACGGATCAGCTGTCGGAGGGACCTCTTGCTCAGCCCCAACACCGCCATTGTACGACTTATCGGCGAGTGTAAGAGGTAAAAGTTTGATAAGAGGGCCGTAAGAATTGCGTATGGTGTTTTGGAAGAATGCCTAACCGGATCATGAGCACAGTTACGGATGATCGCTGCGATATGCTCACAGTAAATACAATCAACACAACCATGAGCGCACCCTCAGGAATAGCGCTAGGCGAGTGATTCTCGTTTTGCGCAAGGAAGAACAAGGCGCATAAGCAGAGCTGCTGAATATAAAGCCCTACAAAGATATGCTGAATCGCTTTAGGAAAGAAGAGTCCCCCGGTGTCACTGGAACGGGGTTGATCGTTGACCCAAGTGAACAGGTACTTGTACAGGAAGTAGAACAAAAAGAAGGCCGCAAAGGCGAGGCCGTTAATGATCGGAGATATGATAGAATAGCCAAGGGTGATGACAACTAGTTGAGTTATTATAGGAAAGAGTGTACCCCAGTTCGACGTGCGGGGAGAGTACTTGATCCCATACACGGCGCGTGGGGTAGAGCCAAGCAAAGTACTTTGGACGTAATACATAACCAGTGGCGCAATTTGCAAGAAGCCGCCGGCTGTTCCGGAAAGACCCTGAAGTAATATATACCTATAGCCTGCGATAAGACAGCAGTTAGGATAGCCTCAAAAACAAACTCACGTCAAGAAGAACGTCGATGATTTGGGCAAGTTTTGGGCCAGGATTGTCGGGACAGATGTCGGGTTATTCACCAACCTGGGTAAAGAAGCAATGATGCCAGATGAGAGCGTGACCACCAGAAAGCCATTCTGTCGGGTATTTGCTAAGAAATCAAATAAGGGACAAAGTTGACAAGCAACATACGATGACTTGAAAAAGGAAGAAGCGATCCATCAGGCTGAGCTCCACACCTGTTCGCTGGGGTATACCTTCAAGACGTGCCAATACCCGAAGCACTATCGATACTAGCAATAGGAGCACCGCAAGCAGCACAGACGAGAGGAAACCTTGGATGAAGCTGACGATTATCACAGGCATTTTGCAAAGCCATGCGAGCCAGTGGTATGTTGTACATAAGGCGCGAATATTTGAAACGAACCCAACAAATGCCACTGTACAACACGTTAGACCCCTCGCCTCGCTAGCATTAGGTGGGACTAACCTGGGATTGCCCAAACAATGATCAGCCCAATGGTTGCAGCCCAAGAAAGTGCCAGCCGTATGCGACGATCATAGGGGTTGATAACGAGGTTATCCCAAATTACGTCCTCGGGTGCGACCTCAACATATTTCAACGAGCCTGGCATGCAGTACGGTTCGTGGTGTGTGAGTGTTTGTGCCGCAAGATGTGCCGCAATCTGTGTGTTGAACAAGATGAATGCCCCATTAGCGGGTGGATATGTTTGATCCGAAAAATCGACGACAGGGCGGGCTCCAACAAGCGGGATCGCGACGGGAACTGCAGGTATGGTGATATTCAACTTTCCCGCGCTGATTTGGTGTGTTCGATTAGTCGTCTCCACCTCTGCGGTAGTGGTCCGGGCAATATCACGTGCAAGAACTTCTCGCCTTTGATCCAGCTGCATGTTTAGCTCACGCACTTGTTCCTCTGACCATTCAACCGTATCGACCTTTCTTCCTACAAAGGGGATAGAGAAAGGCATCCAAGAGGGGAGTAAGCGATGTGATGGCCATTTCTGTTTAGGTACCAGCTCCTCGATGAGAGTCCTACGGGTGGTTTCGGAGTTGCTGGCATTCTTATTACTACGCTTGACGGCCTTTCTGAGAAGAGACGTTTGAGCAGACTCGAGCATCTTGCATGCCTTCGAGCGACGATTATACAGGTCGGGCATATCCCCAAGATTACGATTTATCCAAACTTTGCGAACTCCACCTGACAGGTGGCTGAAGAGACCGGTAAGGGCAGATTCAGAGAGATATTTGGGCGGAATTCCCATAACCAGAAGAGTGCAAGCTTGAGCGGTGGAGGAGTGCGCGGGGCTGACAAGATGATGCTGGCGTACGCGAACGTAATGTGCCATCTCATATTTGATATTCCACCATATCCATACTACGGCGAGAGAATATATTGAGAGTCATCACAAGGGTGTGAGGTGAGCTCCGGGACTTACTCGTGAGAATCCAGGTGACAATCAGCTGCCCCGCATACCGGGCCTGCTCAGTGGGCGCAACATTGCCAAAAATGAACTTGTTGAGACCTGTATTACCAGCAACGCTCGTGTGGACGGAAGTGAGGGGGAGAAGAACTGCCCAAGACAGGAGCCAAATGGGGAGCATGACGCGGACCATCATGCGCAGGAAACGGACAAAAAAGTAGCAGTCCAGTCCATTAATATTCTTAATCATGCGATAATCCGCATTATATACGGAAAAAATCCATCCAAAGAAGCGAGGTGATAATGGTTCCTGTCGCTTCCTACACGAGAATAAGGACGGGACAGACACGGTAATGTGTGGAAATGCGCACGCTTCAAAAACAGTTAAACTCCTTGGTTCATAAATGAGCCGAAAGTAACGTCGCACAACGGTGAACGCTGTGATCTCGACAGCTGCGATAGCTGAGTTTAGAACCAACGACGTCAGAAAAGTCTTGGTCGAGGCGGTAGTTGATCCACTGAGATTGGACCTGCGACAAAATGAGAAGTGGTCCCACAGAAATACCAGTAAAGCGTACATTTCAGAGTGTGAAAGTGGGGCGATGACAAAAGGGGGGTAAAGGGGATTTGGGTAGTCTGACCAAAGGTTTATAGGTCATTGGAATAATTGGAGCCATTGTGGCATCCAACCAACCAAGTCGCCACTTGCCTAATTGGAACCTCCCCGACTTGTGACGTCATTGACAAGACTGTCTTGGCCTCTATGGTCTCATCCACCGTACCAAATTTCTCATATTCTAAGCTAGTCACGGCACAGAGCTTTCCTTTCACAACGTCAGTGACTCATTCACGCATCCGAGTCACGACTTCGTTTCAAAAGCTCTCAGGGCTGACCTGGTATCGTAAAGCGAGTGATAAATAGGCTCATGTGGAATCCTCAGATCATGTTCAACCCCATCACAGCTTTTCATTTTCCAGAGTTGTAACAGTTTCCATACTTGAGGGTCGCATTTTCACAGCCTTATAATGCTTCAAGTTTTTGCCGACTCTGTCCTGGAAATCTCGCCACCGGCAACTGGACCCATATCAGCGATATTAGCGGTGCCTCCACGTATGACTGCCACAGTTCACGTTGCCCGCTAGCGCCCCGACCATGATTATGCAAATAAAAGGACCAAAGAGACGCTCACTAGATATATCCGACTGACACGTCTTAGTGACTAGTAGGGACTTACTTGGTGGTGCTGTCACCCCGAAACACTACCAAAAGTCCAGCTGGCGCCCCGTTGGTTTCTGTATCCAGTTACGAGGGCATAAACCAAGCGTTTGTTGCCAATGATACGTGTTCAGTGATTCGTGACCAAATTAATGTCAAACACATCCCCTTTTTTCGCCGATAGCGGCGTGTTCCCAATGTTTGCAAGTGCGAGAATGTTTCTATCCAGCATGGCCAGCTCTCTTGTATATTGTCGGGCTAGGAACTCACCTAATAAAGGAGCACCCTCTTCCAACTCGCACAAATACCTTTAATACCTGCATGAAGACTAAATTATCCTCGAAACTCGAAACTTGCCTAAAGGAGTGACATAATATGAACGCGAAAAAAAAAATAACACCTGAAATGCAGTGTTCGGGCACAAAAAAATGGCCCATCCAGATGACATGCCGTGTGTTCCAAGCGTGATCTCATTACTCGTGCCCTTACTTGAGACTGGTATAGTGTCCGCTACCTTTCTTAGGCGTCGTACGGCTCTCAACAACCTGCCCTAAAATGCTCATATCTACTGGAGTGACGATAACTTCCGGGACGGTAGATGGCGAGCACACGAGCGGAGGAGTCCCTATGCCTATGGATGAAGGCGAGGACGAAGTCGAAGACGAGAGCGAGGGCGAGAACGGGGGCGGGTGCGATGGTGACGACCCACGGAAGTGACTCAGGGCTGGCGGCGGGCGCGTAATGCGCAGATCAAACCGTCCGTAGCGCGCGATCATCTGAGGCGTCGTCGGGGGCGGATGCGGGCGCAAACCAAACAACGATCGTACGGATGCCAAGATAGACCGTTTGACCTGATGCGTTGTTACAGTTCTAGCACTGGGGCGCCTTTGGATCATTGGGTAGATGTAGCAACAAAGGAATGCTGCGATCGCGATGCAGCCCATGACTATGACAGTTACTATGACGGGTGTGGGTATCAGGGGCCACGTTAAGCCCTAGTATAAGGAAATAGCACGCACCATCGAGTGGACTTAGTGGAGGGAAGCGGACATAGAAGATCTCGCCGCTGGTGTCTGGTCCGACAGGGTACAAAGTATCTGGATTTGCTAGGCGGTCGGCATCCTTAGAGAGCTCCATTCTCGTTATCGGCGGGGAGCGTCGAGTCTGTCCGGAATGTATAGAAGTTGTAGGAATAGAAGGAGTGTGGTAAAGGACTTCCGATGATGGCGAGACTTAGTCGTGCATGCAAGAGGCGGTTGAGGGACAACCGACAACAGTCACGCAAATCATGCGTCATGTTTCGCTAAGTCAGCCAACCCAGTGCACATTTTTGGACATGGAATTCATTCATGCAACCAGACGTCCTACAACCTGTGCAAAGAGACCATTATGACAGTGGTCGCCTAAAGATGCGTATATAAAATAGAGAATATTCATGGTTCGCAACACAAAGACGTTCGGACCGTTGAAGCTGAAATGCCTGAAAAAAAGAAAATCCAGAATGAGTCCACCGACTAGTTCGACTGAGCGCCGACGGCCTAGTAGGAGATGGGTCAGAAATAAAGGCCAAGGTAGAATCTATAGGGGAAATTACCAAACGCTTGAGATGCTCCATGAATACCTGCAGGCTAACGTCATCCGTGAAGATGGGCTGTCCAGCACTACCAGCTTGGCTTGCGCCATACACCCCAGCTGACATATGTGTTGTCGACGGATTCAGCTTTGAGAGAAGGAAACGGGCTTGGCTGCCACCCTGGTCGCAAACAATATATCGGGGGATGGGGAAGCGATCAGTCAGCAAATCCTGTTACATCGTTAGCCCTGAGGATATGACTGTTACTACGGTTGAAAGCAACAAACTACCTGCGCATCATTGACCGGAATCTCAAGAAGATCTTTTAAATTTTCGTAACCCTCTTGATCCTGATAACCTGCCTTGCGCCATTGTGCAACCGTTTCACCATGGAATATGAGGATGTGGAAGAATGTGTCAAGTAACAAGACGACGTCCGGCTTGATAGAAATGCTGTCGAGCAGCACAGGCTGAGGGGGGGTGTCCAGTCCGTATGACATGAGCGTAGGTTGAATCATTATGAGAGAGTTATTGACATCCTCCTCGTTAAGGATATGTCTGTAGAAAGCTGTCTCATCAGGACTGTTGTTGAAGACCTGGAGGAATTGACTGCGACGCAGGTGGAACATGAATTGGGGGTAGATGCTGAAATTGTCGGCAAGCCTGAAACTTGGCGGGTCTTCCTTCCTGTAGTCCGCGAATTTCTGACACAACCGAATGAGCATACGGTCCAGCCAGCGCAATACGTCGGGGGAGTCATCGATCTCAGCCTTAAACACGGCGATACGCGCCATAAGCACCGCCGCGGCCTCCTGGTCAAACGACGCTGCAATGCCTGGAGAACCAGCTTCAGCGAAGTTGCGCGCGATAGTGGTGACGCGCAGTCGCATCTGGCCTATCGAATGTTGATAGTGGGTAACAAACTGGATAAGGCCACGGGAGCCTTGCTGTAGAGGTTGCCCAGCGGGCGTTACGACTTCGAAATAGACAGCCTCTGCAGTGCGCGGACTAATAGTGTTCAGCCTCCAGGCGGACGTTTGTCCAATGCCGATCTCAGTCTCGCCGACACACGCGGATTTCTTGCCGGCTGATATCGCGTGTCCAATCAGTCCCGACACTTTCAGTTCCTTCGTGGTCTGCGCCGCAGCATTAGAACGTGGGTAGAGATCTCGATTTTTCAAAACCGAACCTGAACATCAAAGGTGGCATTAAATCCCATGGCCAAATTGCCCTGGTCGTCTTTATTAAACACGCGAAGGAAACTCTGCTTGAAGATGGATGTCGAAAATGAGTCTGACAGCACGATAACGCCATTGGTCGAGTTCGGTAACGCTTTCATTTCTAGAAGACCGACTTGATCCAGACAGCCGGCGAAGAGATCGACCGCATGACCGTTATTTGACGCGCGTTTTGCCAAGCCTTCATAGAACTGCGCACATAAGACGGACTTCGAAAACGGAGGAGTCATGTAACACTTTACCTTAGATGCTCGCTTGAAATGTTTCACAGCGTCGCGGTCGATATCGTGATGTGACCGAATCGGCTCTTTAAGCTCGTGACTAACTACCATGCCCGGTCCCTCAGTTGCGGGACCACCAGCAAAGAGCATGATGCGTGCTCCCGTATTGGGGAAAGTTGTCTGACGCGCGCATATCAGCTGAGACATACATGGAGAAAGCGCATCCAGCGTACTTCTAGTAGCCCCACAGCGACGCTCAGTGCCACACCAGTGCTGCGAAGAGGCCGTTTATCGCTCGCCACAGGCCATGGATCGCGAGTGAGCGATTCAAGGATACCCGTGAGCTGGAACTCGCATTGGGAGACGGGAAGAAGGAAGCGAGCAGCGCCAAACGTTTGTGGGGGCATAGGTTGGCCGGGCCGAGGGGCTGCTCGGTTCTGAGCACTCAAGCCAAGCATATCCTGGATCTGCTTCGGAGTATACTCCTTTCCTCCGCGAAAAACGTAAGACTTGCTGCACTCTGCGTAGCCGATTTCGTGCACTTGAGCCTGAAGAAGTTGAGCAAATGGGAGACAAAGAAAATAAAAGTATGCACCATAGTCCCGAACGTGATGAGGCCGACTAAGGCAAATGGAGGGAGGAGACTCAAGCTAACAACAATCGCGTCTCGGAGAGCTTTAAGGTCATCGGCGTCGAGGCATGTGTCGATTACGAAAAGGAATATTGGGGGTACTTGGGCCGGGCGGCTAAGCGTATACTCGATAGTAGTGTATTTTGGCAATAGTTCAGCGGGGAGGTTTGTGCTAGACAGATCCTTATAGTGGGGAGGAAATGCATTACGTGTAAGACAAAATGGACAGATCCATAACTTTCCTCGGATGTCGATTTGACTTAGGCAGGCAATTAAGTCAAGATTTAGGCGCATACATAAAGACACCACGCACCAGTAGGGGTTCAAGACGGCCCGACAAGGAGTTGACTTGCAAGTGACGGGTTCGTAAAGCACGGGAGGGAGGTCATCTCTCTGCTTCAGTGGGATGTAAAGAGCTGCAATTGGAACCACTGTGCGATTAGCTTCAATGCGAGACGAAGGCCAAACATTCCACGACAGCCGAACGCCTGACGAAAGTATAAGATAAGCTCTCCCAGTCAAGAGAAGACAGAATGTGCACCATCACGCTCCTCTACGTCCTCAAAGTTCATTTTTCAAAACAAAAAAAAAAGGTGATTGGGAATATTGGCGTGTACAGTACAGAATTGCAAAGGACACGTCGCTTCTGATGGCACCGCCCGGAACAAACACCGACAAACAAATCACACCTGCTCTGCACGCCCACTCCACTTCCTCTGAACCTCGAAATGACGTCTTTCCCTTCGTTCTACATCTCCGCCGTTCGCCCACAATCGCACGCCGAATTCTCTAACATCCCTCCGTCCTCTGCGCCGCTGCCAGGGTCATGACATCCTTGTGTTGACATTGCAACCGGTTACATACCACAACTTCCGCTTTCTTCGAGTTGTTTCATCATATCGATCGATGAAACGTGTTTTTCCAATTACCCATAAGCTACCCCATCCAAACGCTTGTTCCAAATATTCCTTTTTGTCCGTAAATCCGCTGATAGTGTCCTAATGATTTATCTCGAAGTCCTGCTCCACGCCGAGAAGCAGGCTCCACAATACCTGTGTTTGTGGCCAGCGCTCCGTGAGTCACGCACATACAAAATATTCTAATACATAAAGCAATACGCAACGCACTATAATTATTCGTGTACGAAGCTACAAGTATTAGTGGTACGGTGCTGGCCAGTGCGCAGCACGAAATTTGAACATTATGTTATCATTGTTATGGTTACTCGGGACATTCCAGCCTCGCCGTTGATTTTGTCTCCACTTGGTCGGGTCAGGGTCGTTTCCATTCTAATTGACTGTCTCAATCCGAGCCTGTTCACTGATCAAAATGAGTATATTCTGCTCGTCGTCTGCACAAATGCTCCACAATTGATGTCTTGTGATTTCGCTACTTTCCGGACCCAGTAAGAGTAGCAGTCCGGCGCCAATCTCACCAGGAAAGGCGTGTATGACACCCCTGTGGCATACTTAGCATGTATTCGTCTTCCTGGGGCCTTAGCGCCACACTCTTCCCTCTGCGTCATGATGTCACGAAGCCGCCAACATGGCGTGAGCCTAAAGTCAAAGCAGACCAATGCTATACCCCGTTTGAGTGGAACCTCTTCCCCAAGCAAAGTCTAAGACATTTGAAAAGAAATACGAAAACTTTGCTCAGGGATGTTGGTCCTTCCTTGACTGGAACAGGTCTTTATGGAGTTTGCTGATCCCTGATCCACGCTCACGTGCCTGGCTCCACTTGATTTCGATTCTCACGCTTATGTAAGCTAATGTACGACATGGATCGCGTGATGCACCAGGCGTGCAGCAACAAGTGATGGGCTAGCTGCCAACAGGCGCATTCCCTGGCCAGGGACGTTTTATCGCTCCACAGATAGATACGCCCCAAATACTATACATTCGGTATGATGTGGGTTCTTCCACCGGGGCGCTTATGCATAGCACGCTCCACCTTTGTCGCATATGGCGCTGTCGTCATACCAAGCCGGTTAAAAACTGACGTTCGAACCAGTTCGCTATCCAAACAACAACCCAACTCTCGGCTCTGGAACTGGAAGAAGTGGGACCTTCTCAAAGATTGTCCATTATTCTAAGAACGGAGATGTCCGTGAACTCCACCGCGCCTGCCAGTGCAGGTGGGCGCCCGTACTGATCATGTTAGTATTTTTTTTTTTTTCCCGTCCCACCTTGTCTGATACAGCACAGTGTTCAGATTCTTCTGTAAGCAATTCTCCTTTTCCAAGCACTCCCAGATTTCCCATGGGTCTGGGCGTTTTTGTACCCCATCTGGACAATTATTGTTGCGGGGCTTCAATGTTTCCGGCTTTGCTGTATGCTTAGACCATATCATAGTATCTCTTTCGAATGGAATTTCCACTAATAGTCACTACCACACCCACGTCTGGCCCGGAGGATTGGGGTGTTTGCGATCTCATATATCCCATTCTGGCTGTGTTAGCTGACTTTCAAGCTGTTGTATTGCTTGACGTACGCTGGTCACCTCGTGTTTTCCCTTACTAGAACCGATTCGAGTGGAGCCTGGAGGTTAACCAGCGCCGCGTGTCGTCTATGAACTATGAATCTCACTCCCCCCATATTCTATTGTCCTTACGAATAACGAAGCGCCTTCACAGATTGGGCATTTCAAACTGCAAGCTGCGAATTGTGCGGTCCAAATGGTAGTGACTAGAGGTATGAGGAAAGGGTCGATGATTTTATCTGCAAATATCATACTTCTGGCTTTCCCGGTCATCAAATAATTTATCTGTCCACTTCTCCAAGATCACGAGGTTTGATGTAAAAAACACGCAGACTAAGGCCTGGTCATCTCCTGATAAATCAGGCCAGATCTATTGCCTGGTGTGCACAGTCCAGAAGGACCCCCTACGAGAATGAGGTGAAGATCTTACCCAGCGGTGCTCAGATCAATTCCAGGTTCCGTGTAACCCACCACCCACGGGGTGGGGGGCATCCCAATGATCTCAGACTTTGTATAAATTGTAAGATTGGCGATTCTCGGGAACAGCATAGGGAGAGTATGTTATATATAAAAATGTAGGCGACCTGGGACGGCAGAATACTACCTAATACTGCAACTGCATGCCCACTTGTCGGGCACTCGGCGGTGCCGTGAAAAGCTTGGCTTTATTGGTGCATAGCGGCGACGACCGTTAACGTCATTTCCAGAGTTCTTAATCCCTAGTGTTGGGGCCCTCTTCGAAACTGATGCGTTGGGCAAGCACGAGCAGACTGAGCACGGAAAGAAGCATTAACCGGCTGCGATAAGAGAAGCTCCACAGGTTCACAAGCCGCAGTAGGGCTTGGTGTTTTTAATACTTGAACACGAGACAGAATCAGCTGATCAGATGAGGCCTAACAATAGTAAACCCCGTGAGCACGCATAACCTATCAACTGGACGCCTTGTGGGGCCTGAGGCGGGTCCGTGCGCTCCTCGAGTTGAACGACGACGATTTCCAAGTAGAGTCCGAAGAACGCCAGAACCCAGGGTGCCGGCGAATAGCGGGCAATTCCGACCGTGACAGGAACACCGTCCATAGTGGTCATAGTATCTGTCTGATACAATACCAAGAGTTTTGCTGCGCATTTCGACAACAAGACCCGCAGTTAGGCCAAGACCGCACTAGTCACTGATCAATCCACTTTGTGGAAGAATGAGGGTCTCGAGTGATGCTAACCTGTTAACCGTGTCGTCACGGCCTTGTCACAAAATATACACAAACACAGCACACAGAGAGGCAGTTGAGTCACACACACTACGTACCTTTAACATGGGTGCTCAGCTTCAGTTGCCATTAGACTACCCCGAATACGAATTTTGATTGGCTTTGACAGCGAACATGTGGTCCGAACCTTGGTCAATGGAAGAAAAAGGGGTGAGCCATCATCACGGACAACTATTATAATATTTTCATATCCTCATAGCACCCTGAAAAATTGGGCCGTACTCGAGGCGCTTACTCAAGGCCTCGGGGGCACGAGGTGAGGGGACATCCACTATGATACCTCAAGGAGAAGTACAAGAACATTCCATAATACACTCAATTGGGAACGAATATGTGGAATTTGCGGCCAAAAGTGCGCCTTTCTCATATTTTTGGGAGCGCACTGAGGGTGAGTGCAAGGTGTGATCACGTTACGGACCTTACGGACCCGATCAAAGTTAGCGCGCCTTTGCTCGGGGTCCTTAAAGCGCGCAATTAGGCCTAAATATACCTCCAGTGTTCCCCCCCGCACCAGCCCACCCACAACCACCCTCGCTCGCCCTTAGGCGAGTGCGGTCCTTGCCTCTTTTCGTTATCCCTTAATACTTTACTTCTCTTTTTCCGTCACGATTTCCTTTTATTCCCTCATCCCCTTCCTTTGAGCTTAGCCCTCTTTCTCTCACCTTATACACTCGTCCATCTCTCCACAACCGCTCTCGCTCTCTATGCACCGCTTCCCTTCTCGCTTCTGTCCATTGCTCGACCCACTTGAAGAGTTTCCACTCGTCGTTCCCTTTCCAGAGGCGCATCTACATTCCAGGTACTCTTGTCGTCCTCTCATACTTGCCCCCATCTCATAGCTGATGTCTCCCCAAGTGAGCCTGGCGCTCTGGGCCTTTTCAATGAAACACCCAGCACCACCGACATGTCTCTTCCCACTCCTAGCGTTCCGGTCTTTACCGTCTTCACTGAGTAAGTCATTCATGTCTTGGGTCCCTTGAGCACTTGGGATGACCTCCGGCAAGGGTTCCGACCCCCACCCAGGTCCATTACGACGCCCTCGTATCGCAATCAGAGGTCATTCAGCCTCCGCCAGCGCCTCTGATTAAAGATATGGACTCATTCTCTGAGGGACGGCTCAAGGAAGCTTCGACTTCACCTTGTGCTCCGACTCTGCCGATACTCAAGTTCCTCCATCCGTTGCCTTCTCCCCTGGCCATCCCACACTCTCCATCGAAATTTGGCGTGATGATGTAGTTCGCAGTACCGCTGTTGACTGTGAGGAATGGCTCCCCCGCAGTAGTGACGATAGGCACATCTTCGAGGTGAGGCTTCTATTCCTAGGACAGTCGGCATCGCTGAGGATCTGGGTTTTTAAGGAGCCCGCGACCAAACGTCGTCGTCTCTCAATCTTGCCAGCGGGGGACGAGGAGGGACCAATGACGGCGCCTCCTGGCGGGCGCTCTCAGTCTCTGCCGCCAATCAGCTTTTGCCTCATGCGGGATGGCGATGACTCTGACAGTCTCGCTCTCCCCCTTACTCCGGTGCCCAGTCCGTGCTCTGCTCCTCCTACCTTAGCATAGTGGACACTGCTATCAGTAGGTCTTATCACCAGTTCATGGCTCTCAGAACGCTAAAGCGCATAACCTTCCTTTAGTCTGTCACCATCATATAACAAGCGGGCTGGATTCTCTTTGACGACACTCCTAACAGAAGAACGTTCTTTTTACCGCTGTTTTGTGTACAACTAAGGGAATATCATGAAACATTCTCTACGATGTGCTATGTGCTTTTATTAACTAGATATCCCACTGCACCTTTGCTTCTATTGCGGTGGAATAGACTAGACTTGCCGGATCAATGGATGGCTTAATTTGAATCAATCCCAACTACTAGTTACATATGATATGTCATCACTTATGCCATCCCCCTTCCTTTTTACTATTCCTGTATTTGGTTCCGCGCAAGGTCGCTCACGAATAATGACTCGCTTTCCTCCCGGTTCCGAGCCATGTGGGTGATTTTTTTCACCTCTCTGTATAAGGAATCATTGTCGCACGATCGATAGATGTGATTAAGATCTGTCAGTGTATGACAAACCACCGACAACCTTTTCAATATCCAAAGACAAGGACAAGGTCGAAATCATGGATTTTGTACCAGCTCCTGCTGTACATAGAGTACTTTGTGCCGATTGTGGTGCGTTTAATGGCATGAACTATCCTTACACTTTACAATCATCTCATGCCTGTCCTAGGGGATCCTATTGTGCCCAACTCTGCAAATCTGTGTGTAAACTGTCTCAGGAACACGTAGTTTGTTCCTCCTCTTCTTTGGCAATTTCCAACCTACATCGTGTGTCCAAAAGTTGTTGACATCACTGAGGGCATCCCCAAGCAAGGTGTGCCTATCAATCCCTCTTTTGGGGAATTTGCGCTAACGGTAACTCTGCCACACAGCCTCCGTATCGTATTGCCGAAATTGCGAACGGTTCCTCGCACCTCCCACACA